>SNQJ01S0153869.1:0-22689 GCA_010110895.2 Picea sitchensis
ATTATTCTCTCTCTTTCTAAAGATTTTTTTTTTCCATAAGATTTTTTTTTTTTATATTCGTAGGAGAATATAAATGTTACAGTATTTCATGATGAGGCTCTGTAGGCTTTATTCAATAACTATATTGCCTATACATATGTCTATTTCAAAACAGACCTATAAAGGATTTTTTCAAAAAAAATCTACAGACTGTTCAAACTGTCCAAAAACATTTACAGCCTTACAGAAAGAAACACTTCTTCAGAGACAAAATTCCATTGCTTCGGTTTCTATTACTTCAAAGAACTCATAAAAACTGAAGGCTCCTTTCTGCAGCTGTAGTGCTTCCTTTGAGAGTTCATCTTCTTTTGAATCAAGTTCCCTCAAAATTTGCTGGAAGGAAATCCATTCAAAGTCTCTGAAAGTGAGCTTCATGTCTCCTATCAATGAGGCTAATCCGAGGTTTTGAATATTATTGATACCCCTTTCCCAAGCTATCACCAACTTGGAGTCACCGAATACCTGTAGCTTTGACACTTTTTTTTCTTTTGTAATTTCTAGAAGGGTCCATAGTGTTATAAGTTTCGCTCTGTTATTTGTTCCACCCACTGACACATATCTGATGTGAATATAATGGTTGTGAATGATTAAAAGAACCACCCCCACTTTGTAGGATAGGAGGTGTCCTTGACTGGCTCCGTTAAAGAAGCCCCACAAGATGGTGTAATCAATGGGAGGTGGGATCATTTTTTGGGATTTACTTACCCTTAGTTTTTCCTTGAACTCTTCTTCTTGACTAAGTGATATTTCCGTAGAGACCTTAGGAAACACAAACTTGTCTTTAAAAACAACATTATTTATGTCCCACCAGATGTTGGAGATCAAGATGTCCGGGAGACCTGCATACAAGGATATTGATCTGTCTTGGATCCAAGATCTGAAATAGTCTTCAACAGATCCATGGTTCCAATTAGTCTTGGATTTCAATTGTTTTTTTATTAACTGCACAAACTTCCCTACATATGGACAGGCGATAAAANCAGTTGTCCCAAGTTAACAATTTGTTGTTCAGTGCAATCCATAGCGTTAATTTACATCTAGGAATAGGTTTGAGTTTCCAAAGGGGATTTGTTATAACCTTAAATTGCACCATACATGCATACCTGGCATCAGGCCATCTTACTTGCCATTTTTTCCAAGCTATCACTAAAATCTCTTCTTAAAAAACACTTTTTTTGAATATGTACACACCCTACACCATTAATGCACGCATATGTAGGATTTCTGCACCACTAAAGCTCGTGTAAATACACTAGTTGCACCATTACAGCCTGCATATACCCACAAAAGTTGCAAAAAATAAAAAGTTGCAAGGGAATATAGGCTTTTGGGTAGTTTCCTAACCAATTGACCACCCATAGCCCATCACCCAAACAAATAACTATCTTTCTGGCATATAAAATAAGGTGTTGGGGTCCCATTCCTACAAGAAGCGTGAAAGCAGTGAAACTATGCCCATTTCATAATCCCCCCTTGCCCCAAGAATTTGCAGCCACATTGTGAGTTTTGAGCCAGAATTCCCTATTCTAGCCTTCTTCCTCCATTACTAGCCTAATCCATTTCCTAGTGAGGGATGAAGAGGAGAAAGATACGTGGAAGTAGTTGGAGCTTGGTGAAGAGGAGCCCAGGACTAGGTTCAAGGAGCAGTCACCGATCTCATTTTGTAAGTGACTTTGTGAGATTAATATAAAGAAATATTTTTTCTATCCCACCACATGATGTGTTCAATCTTGATATTTGATTTATATTTTATTCTGACATCTAACCCACTAATTCATATATAGAATGCATGTTCGTAGTTTATTGTTTGTCTTTTGGTGAATGCAGGTCAAACTTTGTGAGATTAATATAAAGAAATATTTTTTCTATCCCGAAATATGATGTCTCAATCTGATATATTTGTTTATATTTTATTCCTATTATCTAAACCCCACTAATTCATATATAGAATGTATGCTCAGAGTTTATTGTTTTACCTTTGGTGAATGCAGGTCAACCTGGGAGGAGACTTGCAGTCAAGAAAACCGAAAGTATGGACTCATTAATTCCAGTCAAGGAACAACCGAAAGGAAAGGGATCGACACTAGACGCGGAGTTTAAGGTAAGACTACCGGATCCCTATACTTTGTACTTTATGCATGAATGTGGGGTATTGTCGGGATAATTGTTAAAAGTAGAAGACTTTAGACGATTAGCTCTCCCTACACTTTAGAACCCTAGTGTAGTCCATAGGGGGTTTTTCCCACTATAGCAGAATTGGCGATCGTAATGGGGAACCTTTAGGGTTTTTAGGG
Source organism: Picea sitchensis (assembly GCA_010110895.2). Taxonomy (NCBI): domain Eukaryota; kingdom Viridiplantae; phylum Streptophyta; class Pinopsida; order Pinales; family Pinaceae; genus Picea; species Picea sitchensis. The sequence goes on from SNQJ01S0153869.1 coordinate 2,334, forward strand.
GATTTTTGTTTTTTTGGTGTCTTTAATTGGTTTATTTATTGATTCTTGAGTTTCTGTAAGTTTCTATGTCTTTAAGGGATTCTGGTCTTCCATACCAATACTCCCTGCCTAGTTTTCTTGGCTGTTAATTTTCCTTTTAGAGAAGTCACAGAGGTGTACACGACCTGCAGTGGGTCACAAAGTTGTACGCGACTTGTAGTGGGTCTACACACGTAGAAAAGTTGGTTAAAGAGTTTTCAATTTACAAATCTTTGTTTGTTGAAGAAGAAGTAATTTTGTTTCCAACATTTGTTCTTCTCTTTCGTCTCTTTACAAACACCATCATTTTCATTTCCATTCCTTTGACTTAAGATAAACCACTTAAAATTAACACTTAATTAAAATTAATCAGAATTTAATGTTTGTAGGGTCCATCAACTAGATTAGGCTAGAGCCTTGATTTAGGTTGGAGAGGAAACTCTTCAAGGCTATAAAACAAACATAGGAGTCTGTGATAGGGAGTGAAAAAGTCCTGTAATGTGGAAATTATCTGGGACCGTCGTCTAACACAGGGGTTAAACATGAGGTCACATGCAGAAAGGTAGCAGAGATAACCCCTCCAAAGCCGGACCAATCGTAGCGGAGGAACGCATATAGATGACTTATCTTGGGATTACGTTGATCGCATTTTCCACGTAGCTTCGTGGGTCTCGAATCCGTTCGAGGTCCTCAGTCGTCTTCTGGAACACTTTCTTTCGATACCCTTGATAGGTTTTGGGCTTGATACCCTGCTCATTGTGGTCCACCCGACTATCGACTGTACCCGCCTGGTAGTTGTTCACGAGCTGGCAACCTAGTTTCCTTTGAATTTAAGGTCTTACACAGGTGACTGTGGGGGTATACCATGGTACCTAGGGAAAACATCAGGCCACGCTTTGCAGAGTATACCCGAAGGGTGCTTCCATGTTCGAGTTTCACTTGAATCGGTAAGTTTCTCTAGTGTTGGTTATTGTAACTGTTCTTCCAACTAATAATAGTGGTTTGCTTACTGCATCTCATAGGAACTTTTTATAGTGCGTGTTTTGGTATTCAACATTAGAAATCCTTAGTGTGTCATTGATCTTCTCACATAGTGGAATATCAAGATCTTCATCGGTTGCAAAGGATTTTGGGACTGCTGCCAGTTAACTTGGAGCCACCATCGCCATCACGAAGGCAAAGACTTGACCAGGAAGGGTCATTTGAGGCGACTGGGCCAAAAGAAACTGTATCCAATCCATCTCCGAGAAGAGAACATATGTTTCTGGAGGGACCAACTATTTATGACCTTGGAGTAGAAGCTCTCGGTCCATATAACTCTCTGATCACCGACTTGTCAGTGCCACTTCTAATACAGATTGCCCCTCCAAGGGTAACGCATCACGAGCATCAGAATCTTGCAAGCAACAATGGAATAAAATGTTGCTACTTCATCAGGGAGTCCTCATACTCCCTCTACGACTGCCACAACTGGATGCGTTCTTCCTCCTAAATCACCTTCGCAAGTCTGGGCCACTATGGTATTGACCACCTCTACCTTGGGTAGTGGTCTGATTCCGTTCATGGTAATGATCATTGCACCGTTTACGCAGAGTGTGACGGGCCCTTCGTTTTCATACGGGATGCCCAAATTTGACACGAACTCGGTCCTTTACTACTCCACCCTACAGACTTTGGGTTTGGGGGTAGGGAGCTCTGATGCTCCTCTCCAAGGGTCCATGAGGGGAAATTCATCCCCTTATAATGATTTCCCTTATGGAGGGGCTCATATACCTCCGTCATCCCCCTCGCTTGGTGGTGCTTCTCAGAAGCCCACCTAACCAAACATGAAATACAACCTGTCCAGAGCAGGTAGCCAAGGACCTTCTTCTAGTACCACATTGGTGGGGTCTTTGTTGTTCTCTTTTCTCGGTGCATTTGGTAACAACGAATTCTCATCAACTGTTGTCTCGATCGAGGGAAACCTTGGTTTTGGATCACAACATCCTGCGCAGGGTACTATTCCTGCATAGGGGGCACACACTTCTCAAGGACCTTGGAATCCATGGCAGGGATCAGTTCCCTTGTCAAGGATGAAAACCAGGGGAAACCCCTTCCATGGTCAATGGAACCCCGTGAAAGGCTTAGTACCTATGCCCATAGGATCAGCAAGGGGCAACCCTTTCCACAAAATTTGTAACACAATGTCAGGAGCAATCCCTTCTCAACCTTCAACATCCTATTACGAGAGTTATTCGATGACGTCTCAACCAACACAACATCTGAATGCTACCCTAGGCCATGGTTTTTACCAGAACCCGGGCCAACAACCTAAATTTTCCTGGAAACCTAGTGCCAACCAAATCCTAGGCTCCTATCCTCCTGTACATACTCAACAACCTGAGCTACTGTTTCTGGCAACTTTTCATTTTCCAGACTTGTCAAGATTATTGAATGACCCAATCTGTCACGATCCACGTTGGCCTGCTATGCCAACCAATTTTCCCTCGGACATTCCAAAGTTCGAAGGTAAGCCTAACAAATATCTGGGCGATCATGTAACCATATTTCACCTATGGTGCTCATCCAATTATATGAGGGATGACTCCGTCCAGTTGCATCTGTTTCAACACACTCTTATCGAGAGTGTCGCGAAATGGTAAATCGAGCTTGACCGCTCAAGATACTCTACTTTTGGCGAATTGGCAATGGTTTTCTTAAACCATTTTAAATAACCTATGAGATACGATGCCAACACATAAGTGCTGGCCAAATTTGAGTAGACAAAGGCTGACCATATCTCTGATCACATCCGAGAATGGCGGCACTGGAAGAGTTTGATTAAAGTACCAGTTCCACCAGCATTCCTATTGGAATGGTTCCTTAAGTCTTTGGTACCTCAACTATCCAAGGGCGTAGCAACTTCTGGGGTCTTTTCAGAGGAAGAAGGGATAATGAGAGATCAATAGCTAGATTTGATTTACTCTTAGTCTGGTTTGCTTTATGAAGTTTTTCCAGATATGCCATGATCTATTCTTGATAAGACCAGACACAAGTCTGGACCACATGTCGACGACATTGTTGATTCAACACAAGAAAATCCCACTGATCCCCTATCAAACCAATTGCAACAATTATCGATACAACAGACAGTGGCTAACCCGACTCCTAGTTTGGCTACTCCCCCTACTCAGATGTCATATGTACACACCGTGCAATCGACAAACCCAAAGGCTAACCAACAGGCTGAAGGGAAGAAAAAACAACGAAAGAAGGGTAAGGGGGATAAGAAACCAACCAATAATTATGGTGGGGGAAACACAGAGAAGAAGAAGTTGAAGCATTCATGCAACCTTTGAGCAGAATACCACCCAACTCACATGTGCCCTCGACTCATGGAGGCCCAAAATTTATTGGCACAACAACAACCTGCAGTGTTAACGAACCCATTTCCTCATGGGAAAAATTTAACTCAAGCCTTTGCGAACGTGGATGGGGGCAGTCAGGGACCCCCTTCGTCATCTAGTAATCCCTCAACCTCAAATATCTATATGTTGAAAGGTGAAGCTCACATATCTACTAGGGCACATGATTACGAAATGCCAAGTACTGCCGAAAAGGATAAAGAAGATGAAAACCCGTATGTTCCACTCCAGATCGAGAGAACGATGGGTGAAACAATGACATGCATCCCGAAAGGGGCATTCAAGAAGGATTCACATAATCCAAACATGAGGGTTGCCCAGAATTACTCTGTGGTGGAGGATTTGTCACAAACTCCTTGCGCGATGTCTGCTTTGGAGGTCCTCCAAAGTTGCCCTTCGCAGAGAAAGGCTCTGCTAACGGCCTTAGGATCCACTGAGACATGTAATTTGGGAACTATCACGCTTGATACAACTAACTTGAATCCTCGTCTCCCATACCACTTCACATTTCAGATAGTAGTGGCTCACCCCATGAAATATTATACCCAGAATATTTTTTGTACGATGGTTGATGAGGGTGCCTCGACATGCATGATGTCGTTGGTGTGTTGGAAGGCCATTGGCCAACCCGTTCTATCTCCTTCACCTAATCTTCTTACGGATTTCGATGGTCATTCTTTCAGACCACATGGAATCATTCCTTCTTTCCCCATGTAGTTAGGAAGGAAGACTGTGTGCATCGAATTTGAAGTGGTCAATGCGCCTCTCGACTACAACATCTTGTTAGGAAGAAGTTGGACATATGCCATGCATGTAGTGGTTGCCACAGTTTTTCAAATCTTTTTGTTTCCACATGAGGGCTGAATCATGAACATTGATCATTTTTCCTTCTCCAGACGTGACCCTTCGTCGGGGGCATCCAAGGTCCCAATGATTGATAACCCACAGCCTGACGTCGTCAATGTGGGGGTTGGTTTGTGCCCACCTCTCATGGGTACTTTCGATTACCCACCTCCTTTTGGCGATGTCAAAATGATATCGGTTGTCCCTGACCAGCCTAAGGCTGAAATATTTTCAGTGTCATTGTTCCACACAACTTAGTTTAATGATTCATGGATTCTTCCTTCCCCATAATCCATGATGGAAGGGACAGGGCACCATGGCATGTACATGCACTTGTCTACAGTATAATTTGAGTACTCTATAGTCCAACAAGCTTCTGCTAACCCCGATCTGACTCCCGCACAAGAGTTAGATACAGTTCTCGAGTCTGCCTAGGCTCAAGGTTCCCTTGCCACTACTGATTCCTTAGACTTGGTATTACCCTCTGACGAGACGATTTTAGAGGCATTTACTGGTCCAGACAGACCCTGGGATGATCTACATCACAGATCATATTTCCTCCTAGATTTAGGAAGAGTAGAGGCAGGATAATTTGTGTTGACTATGACTGGAGATAGGTCTTGTCCTATCAATCCCCTGGATACGCATGCAGTTTATGCCGAGGGTAATATGACAACCATCGCTAAAATGATACCTATCGATATCTCCAAAACCCTTGGCATCGTGGAGAATGTCTTCGTCAGAGTAGACTGTTCCCCTGAGGAGATTTAGATCTATATAGATTTATTTAAATAATTCCCTGACATTTTTGCGTGGTCTTATGAGGAAATTTTAGGCATTGATCCAAGAATTGTCGAACATGAGATTATGAATTACCCTGATGCCAAGCCGGTCCTGCAGAAGCTTCATCTGGTTAATCCTTGGAAAGCATCAACTATTAAGTTTGAAGTAGAAAAACTACTCAAAGTTGGTTTCATCTACCCCGTCCAATTGACTCAATGGGTGTTGAATCCCATTCTAGTCAACAAAAATCCTGGTATGATTCACGTATGTACGGACTTCCATGATTTGAACAAGGCCTGTCCAAAGGTTAATTTCCCCACCCCATTTATTGACCAGATTGTCGATGAATGCGCTGGCTGCGAGGTCTTTTCTTTCATGGATGGTTTGTTGGGATATAATTAGATACAGATCAAACCCGAGGACCAACATAAAACAACTTTTATTTGTCCATTGGGTACATTTCCTTATCGGAAGATGCCTTTTGGCCTGAAGAATGTTGGAGCCACTTTTCAGCGGGCTATGTCTTTTTCTTTCCACAATCTCAAACACATAGTCGAGGATTATCTCAATGATTTAGCGTCACAATATTGCAAGAGAGATGATCATCCCATAGACCTTCGACTTATCTTTGAGCGTTGTCTCTACTATCGGATTCGCCTGAATCCAAATAAATGCAATTTCTGCATGATGTCGGGTCGACTGGTAGGTTTCATAGTTTCGACAACAGGGATCATGGTCGATCCTCTAAACGTTGAGGTGATAGTTTAGTTTCCTCCCCCATGCACAGTCCCTCAGCTTCAAAGTTTACAGGGAAAAACAAACTTTTTACGACGTTTCATCACAAAATATGTCGAGATCACAAAAGGGTTCATGCATTTAATAAATAAGGACGTTCCTTTCCATTGGGATGAAGCCTCTCAACACTCTTTCGAAGCGTTGAAATGCGCCCTCATGTCTGCCCCCTACTTCGACCACCCAATTACAATAAAGATTTCTTATTGTACTTGGTCGTTGTAGATTTGACCATCGGCATGGTCTTGGTTCAAGAGGATGATTTTCTTGAAGAGCCATGATAACCGTGGTGGTGTGTAGCAAAATGTAGTGACAAAATCTCTGGACAACGATGACAGCTGCCAGAGCCAACTTCTCAACATGTGAATAACAGAATTCTGGTCCAGATAGACTTTTGCTCAAATAATAAATCACATTTTCTTCACCGGAGGAGTCCTGTTGAGCTAACACCATGGAAATAGTGGAAGTAGAGGCCACTAAGTAAAGGATGCATTCCTTCATATAGTCTGGAGGATGCAACAAAGGAGTGTTGGTTAGTGCATGCTTAAGAGCATCAAAATATTATTGAGCAGTGTCATCCCAAATGAAAGGGGCATCTTTTTGCAATAATCGCATGAATCCTTTAGTGATCTCAGCGTAGTTACAAATAAAGAGGCGAAGAAAGTTTGCTTTCCCCTGCAAACTTTGGAGTTTTTCGCAAGTTGGTAGGTGGGGGTAAAGATAAGATAGCTCTAATATTTAAGGGATCCACTTGAATCCCGTCCTTGGAGACAATAAAGCCAAGGAGTTGGCCTGATTCGATAGAAAAAATACAATTATGTGGGTTCAGAGGAATATGGTAGAACCAACATCGAAGAAAAATAGCCCGTAGATGACCAAAATGGTCCGATCGACTGGATGAGTGGGCAGGTAAGTCATCGAGGTAAGGTTACACAATATGTTTGGTATCATGGAAATCATAGGACATGGCTCGTTGGAATGTAGTGCCAACATTTTTAAGGCCAAATGGTAGTTTTCGATAGGCAAAAGTTCCTCATGGGTAGATGAAGGTTGTCTTATGTTGATCAACAGTAAAATGTTGATCTCATTATACCCTAAGAAACCATCCATAAAAGAGAAAATTACACTACCAGCGCAATTATCAATAATCTGGTCGATGAAGGGCGTAGGGTAGTTGTCTTTTGGACAAGCCTTGTTAAGATCCCTATAATCAACATAGACATGAATGGTCCCCTATTTCTTAGTAACCGGAACAATGTTCGAAACCCATTTCATCAAGGGGACAGGATAAATGAAGCTAGATCTCAATAAATTTTCAACGTCTGCCTTAATGGCCGTGGTCTTCTTAGGATGGACCGGGCAATGTTTCTATCGAACAGGTTTAACACCTGGGTAGGTTTTAATATCATGTACAATGATCGATGGATCGATCCTAGGCATCTCTTCGTAGCTCCAAGTGAAGACATCGTGAAATTATTTAAACAAAGTGGTATAAGAGACCACTTCCTCGGGTGGACAATTAGCACCAAGGTTAATGTTTTCCATGACACCTTCTTTGACTAAAATATCAATAACGATCGTAGATGAAATGTTTCCCAAATTCCCCTCAGAAAGAGTATCTTGTGTGAGGATGGGAGATTGTGGAAAATCGACAACATTAGGAGGGAAGATAGAGTGTATGTCTTCTTGAATTTCTTTGAGAGGTGGAAGAAAAGAGAATTGATGATGGTGATCATCGCAAGTTACGTCGTTGATGCTTAGCATTTCCATTATAGATTCATCGGAAGGAAAAATTTGGGAAATGTAGTTGATCGAAGATGATAAGGAATTTAACCACTATGGCATCAAATAACTATCGGGTGCCAAGAGATGTTGGTCATCCGAGGGGGGAGAGGAAGATTGGATAGAAACGTATGAGGTTTTAGCTGGACTAAGTGGCATGGTGTCACTTAGTGCATCGAATTCCAATAGACTAGGTACAATCCAAGGGTCAAATGATTCCAAGGATTGGTAAACCATGGTTGAAATCATATTGATTGTGGCAATATGATGTGTGGTGGGTGGAAGTGGTTTAGGGAAGGTACCCATAAGGCTAGAGTCTTTCAATGATCCAACACCAACACTTTCATACGTGATCTTGTGATCTCCCAAAAAGGGAATATTGTTGGTAGCAGGAGTGCGAGTGTCATACAGTAATCCAACTGATCGATGGTGAAAATTTTACATTGATGGGTAAATTGCACACATAGAAACAACGAAGAAGCTACGGTAGTCATGGCATAGAACCAACTTCTTCCAAGTAGCAAGTTGTAATTGAGAGGAGCATCGACCACCTCGACATCAACAGTAACAGTTTTGCTGCCTAACTGAATGGCTAAGGACTACAATAGTCCATGACGGTGAAAACCTCTCCCGTCAAATGCTCGTAACATAGTAGGGGATTGGTTAAGTGCAGGTGATTTTAACCCTTTCCAACAAGCTAATGACATGACACAAGTAGAAGCTCCCTCATCCAAAATAGTGAGATGGATGTGTTGATTACGAATCACAACATCAATCTGAAATGCAAGTTGGTGAGAGAGTTGTGATTTGAAATGGTCCAGATTAAACCTGATGTTATTAGAAGACTCAGGATCAAAAGCGTCGATGGAAGCCAAGAGTGTTCTACGTTGATTGGGACAGTGGTGTAGAACTTCTAGAGTAGACATAGCACATGGGGCTTGAGCCAAATCTTCAACAATGTTGTAGTTTTGAGCAGCTCGTGAACTAGGATTGAAAGTAGATTTGTGGATGGTGTTCTTGGGAGGGCGTAGGATAGATTCATAAGAAGGATTCTTGATCTGTAGTGACCCGGATGGAGGACTAACAGAAGGAGAACTAACGGCTGGAGGAGAAGGCTTCGGCAATGAACCATTAGAAACTTTTTCTTTATCGGGTTTAACTAGAGTGTCGTGAGTCATAGAGAGAGTTGTTAAATCAATGCCACTAAACATATAAATGTGAGCGCTCATGGAGACTTCATCATGATAAGGGTGGCTGGTACTTCCCCCGGGAGAGGGGGTTTGAGAAACCATAGATTGCTGCTGAGGAAAAGGTTGTGTAAGCACGGCGAGTTGGGAATTTCCCTTAAACCGTTTGGCCACTTCATCACGATGTGGACAGTCTCGGGTGTAGTGATCATCACCACAAATAAGACATGGGAACTTTAGTTTCTGCTATGGATTCTTTTCGTTAGCAGGTGGTGGATTTTGAGCTTTAGTTTGTTCATTGTTATTATTCTTTTTGTTTTTGTTCTTTTCCTTTTTATTACCTCCAGATTGTTGTGAAGGGGTAGACTGAACTGCATTCACCTTAGAGATTTGGGTATGAGAGGAGGTAGAGGGTGTGGTCGAACTAGGAGTGGAAGTGGAAGTAGATCGAGGTACAACTCCAGTCGACTGGGACGCAGATTGAGTTTTGACGAAACCAATAACGCCATCTGCATGTGATGAGGATGAAGGTTTGGATGGATCATTAGTGGCACGAGTAGCATTTGGAATCAACTCATATAAAGTACCAGACTGTGAGTAAACCAAATCTAAGTACTGGGCCCTGGCAATGGCTTATTATTCTGTAACTACATCACCCATAGTGACGTCATGAGAAATCGAGGGTAAAAGTGATTTGGTAAACCATTCTGCCAATAATTGGTCAGGAATGATCACTTTGATCAACCTTCCTCGTCATCTCCACTCATGAATATGATCATAGATGTGCACAGAGTTAGTCTGACGAAGGGAGGTCAAGAGTTTAGTACCCATATCATATGGAATGGGTAGTTGAAAGTGTGTGAGGAAGGACATGGCAAGGGAGTTGAAGTCTTGGAAAGAACCACATGGTAGTTCAATATACCACTTGGCCATTGAGCCCGTAAGTGTTCACTGGAAAAGACACAAACGTATAGAATCGTCCATTAAGGAGTTTTATGAACACCACAAATGGAAAGTCATCACATGATTATTTGGGTCTTCTCCAGGTTTGTCGTCAAATTTTGGAATATCAGAAGGGATTTTAGCAGGAATCACTGGCCAGAAAGGATAATTCATTATAGGATCATTGGTTAACTGAGACAAGTCTGGGATATCTAGAGTAGTAAGAAACAATAGTTGTCAGTTAACCTGTGGGTGATATTGGTGTGGCATAGGAACACCAGTAGGACCATAAACTGGGTTAGGTGGATAATTCTAACCAGTGGGTCCTCCTGCATAGGGTTGTTGTTGACCAGAGTAAATAGGATTCGAGGGGGTTTGAGAAACATGTGTGAGCGGAGGATAATCGGATGGGTTTTGAGGATTATAAGTTGGATTTGGTTTTTGCCCATAGGGGGGGTAAACATTTTTTCCATAAGGAGGATATAGATTAGTCCCTTGAGAAAGGGGAGGTTGTTGTAGACCTTAAGGATTATGTCCCCTAGAAAATTATGGGTTTCCTGAGAAAGGGATGTTCCACGGATTGGGTGTTTTAGACGCAATCTGTCCATAAGGTGGATGATGGGCTCTGGTTTGAGACTACCCCCCAGCATGAGGTTGTCCTCCAAACGGAGGTTTCCCCCCAAGCGAAGGTTGCCCCCCAAATAGAGGTTTCCCTTCGAAAGGAGGTTTCCCCCCAAACGAAGGTTGAGTCCCTAGAATTTGGAAACCAAACGTAAACGACTGACCAGTGCCGCTTAATGGATTAGAGCCACCAAGACCAATCCCTCCGAGTTGTTGTATAGGTATATAAATTTCGGGTATAACTTGGGTAGTGTTGACAATGAAATAATTTAGTTCTCTGTACCCAAGAGGAAGTGGCGATGAAGGCCTAGATGATAGTGGTGTACCAATGGGAGATTGGATAACCACCACATTACCGATGGGAATAGTCGCAATGTGAGGGACCATCGTAGAATGGGCCATCTAGAGATAAATAGTGGAACTTGGACTAATAGACTGCGTGTTCGGACCAACGGATGGTGTGGTTGAAATAACAGTTGTACCAATAAAATGATCTAAAGGTATGGTGTAGGTAACAAATGTTTCAGGTATTTGGGATATAACAGGTATATCAACACCTATTCCTAATCCGTAAAGGTCTCACACCATTCAAGGTGTGATTTGAACTATATCAACATTCCAAAGGGGGTCTCTGACTTGATGGCCTGAATGAGACCCAGTCAAAATGTTAGAAGGATCAATGACAACAAGTTCTCCAGCTAAATTCAGCTAGGGAAAACACCTTTCAGATCCCGCAGCAATGCGAAAAGCCTCCATAGAATCTAAAACATTTTGAAAATTTTCTAAACAGGTGGAAACCTCCTCCTGTGAGGCTATAATGTCGTGGACCTCGTTCTGTTGAGGAGATCCCTTCGTAGAATGAGGGGGTAAAGGGGTAGAACCTTCCATATTTTCTGGGGGAAGTCCATGTACCCTACGCGAACGGCGTGGAGGGTCGATGTTGGTGGAGAAAATTCAATGGAAAAAATATATGGCCAACTAACGAAAAAGAAACAGCATGCACTAATCAAATCTAAGAATCAAACCAAGAAAACAAAACCTTCTCTCGAAGACCATACTAGTTGGTGATGAAATCCAACGTTGCGTGATCAAGTCAAGAAGGGGATAGGATATGGTGGAACAATTACGATGGCAACCTTATTAACGGACTTGCACCTTGGTGCAAGCTTCCATGCATTAATTGTGGATTTACCCTTCAATGATCCCGAGTAAGTTTGATCACCGTCTGTTCCAGGTACAGTGAAGACTTCCCTTCACCATCACCTTGTGTAAGTACCTAAATATTATGGCTACTAAAGACACCAAATCACAGTTAGCCCCTGGGCCGGTATAGTCGGCAGTCCAGTCTGAATGTATGAGCAGGATAATAAGTCCGAAATCCTTTGAGAGAACTGAGGACATGTGGAACGGTAGAACTCGAGAGGACCCCAAATGGATTTAGAGTTCACGAAGAACCGATACCAAATGAAACCAGCTGAATCTCAAGAAGAACCCTCAATATATGATCCAACCACTACAAACGGTTGAACCACAGAGGGATAATCTTCGTAACTCTCCCGAATGTGACCTCGTGTGTAACCCCTGTGTGAGAGGGGGATCCCAGAAATCCTATATGACAATTGGATTTTCTCTCCCTATCACAAGATGCTAATGTTTGTTTTGAATACTTTGGAGAGTTGTACTCACAACCTAATCCAAAGTGTTAATCCTAGTCTAATGTTGGTGGAAGATTCTAAAAACAAAATGTTCTAGATAAATTTTAGTTAGTGTTAACTTTGTAGCTATTCTTTATTCAAGGGTGTATGAAAGTGAAACTGATGGTATTATGACTCAATTCCCAAAAAATGCATAAGAAATGATAAGCAGTCTTTTCTTTCAATGAATGCCTATTTAAGGGAAGGAGAAAAATGTTATTTTTTCTTTCAAACACTAAGATGCAGAATCCTCAATCATTTGTTTCTCAATCAAATCTAGTATAATGCTAAAAATTTCATAGAATTCCTTTCTAATATCCAAAAAAAATCATAAAAATGTATCCTTTTTCTTTATGTGTGAATGATAATCAATATGATGTAAAGATTCCTATGTCATTCATACCTTAAGATCAACGAAATTCAGACAGTCGGAAGTAAGTTTCACACAAACAAAAACACACTCTCGTCATGATTAAACAAGAAAGACAAAGATAACAAAACTTGCAAAAAGAAAACCAAAAATTCAAAAAAAAGGCAAAAAGGCTTGGACAAGATGACCTCAAAGATCAAATGGAATGGTGCATAGACCTTTGAATTTCCTCACAAAAGCTTCCACTCAATTAGATAAATGAGAGGAAAACAGTAAGTTGACTCTAAATCGTCAAAGACAAAGAGTGACTTCAAGGTAAGGAAAAAACATCAAAATTCCAAGCAAAATGTGATCAATTCTCATAAAGTAGAGTGTTGAATTCCAAGAAAAAGATGTACTTAGGTTGTAAGACTCTGAGCAAGTGCCTACAACAAGAAATGAACCTCAGAGAATGAACCCCTGGAATATTCTTAACAGAAAATGGGTAGTGCTCTGGTGTAAGGGGCGCTAGAGCATTACAACACTCTATGTAAGACCAGCAGGGAGCGCCAGTGCTCTAGTAGCTAGGACAGGGGAGCGCTAGCCTCTTAAAGTTCAGAAAAATGCCCAGAAAATAAAAAATTCAAGAAAAATAAGATAATCAGAGTGAATATGATGAAATAAAAAGCCAATCAACAGATCTAAGAATCATAGACACAGTATGGAGACGGTCAAAGAATGAGTAAAGTCCCAAACAAGACCTAGGAAATGAATCAAAAATCAAAGCTCCTCCCCAGTGGATTCGCCAATTTCTGTTACAGGATAATCCCCCCGCGGACAAGTGGATTTCCTCTTGGATACTAGACCCCTATGACCAAGATAGAAAAGTGCTATTGTGGACACTAAATTTCCTTTTCATGAAGCTAAACTATCAAAGAAGAAGAAGGAAGAATAGTAAATACCTTTTTATCGACGTTTTTCCTTGCTCGATCTAGGATGATCTTGATCTCCAAGTTCTTTAGAAGGTCCTGTAATACAATGAGCAACAACAACGATACTTCCTACTCTACCATGATTAGCTTCATAATGGATCTATGAAATAAAAAAGTTCATGAGACATACACAAACTTTAAAGGAAATAGACCAAGCATAGATTTATATTAATGAGAACAAAGTGATGCTTACAGCCATGGATGTAGGTGCAACATCTTCACCAAGATCTCTTTGTCTAGACGCTTCCTCAAATAATCCACACACAGAATGTTGATGCTTCAATGATATCTCCCTTATGAGATCATAAGTTAGATGCTTCACAATGTCTCCATCTCTCTTTCACCATGAGAAGGCCTCCTTATATAGTCTTGGAGAGGCCTAACCACTTAAGATATCCTTGGGATAAGTTGAGGATTCTTCCCCTTCAGTTTTGGATCTTCCCTAAGATCGAGGCTTGACCTTAGATTTGAATCCAACCACCTTTAGAGATAGAGGGGATTCTTCCATGATTTATCTCAACAGTCCAAAATTCGCTCAAAAAGGGTAATGCTCCCTCTGAATGGGGCACATAGCATTGCAACGCTCACACAAAAGAGGGCACATAGCGCCAATGCTCCTTGACAGTGTATAGGGGAGCGTTGCCTTCCAAAAATGATATTTGAGTGGGTTTCTCAGTGGAAAAAGACTTGTACTCTTTGTCAAATGACTTATCCTCTTCAAAACCAGTCTTTTGAGGTGTCTTGTGAGTGTTATTCATAATGTTGTCTGATACACAACATAGACAAGATGACAGTATTATATTTATGACACTTATGGCCAAACTGCGAAACTTGCAACATTGGTAATGATGACACTAGGCCATCATCGTAGTGAGTGATTTTGATGTGTAACAATTACACATGAAGATACAACACCCATGGATGGATAGTATAAGTCATGTCACTTCCGGTGGTATATGGCAAGCCATGTGGATCCTCATGATTGTGGATAAATGAATTTTTGAAGATGACAATGTGAATTGAAGAAAAAATTACATGTCAGCCCTAATGTTAAAAGGAAGTGACATAAAGGGTATAAATACATCTCATTATACATTCATTTTTCAACAAAAATAAGTTTATTAATGAACAAGGAGATATAAGTCAAATTTATGAGGGAATCTGAGGTAAAGAAGGCCGAATTTCAAGGGAGGATGAAGTATTTTGGTGATGTGTTCTAAGGTATGTTATTTACAGGTCATCTTACCATTTTCGATATAACTTTGTTTCTAGAACGATTCAAATAGTGAAATTTGGAGGATATTGAGAAGACATATCTAGGTACATGTGGTAAAAATTTCAACTCTTTGTTCGCTATAATTTTGGAGAGACACTCTATGGAAGATAGGGTTTTTGACTAGTCCTGAAGCTAGTCATAAAGAGGTGTTTTGGGTAAAATAGTCATAAAGTATTCATAGAGAATCCAAATAAAGTGAGACCAATTTCATTGGAAATAGTACGGGTTGTAGTTTCCTATGTACGACTTTCAAAATTTGATGTTAAATATTGTGGGCAGGGAATTCTTTACAAGTCATTTCTCCTGAATAAACTAGAATTGAATAAGGTCTACCATTTTCTCTATAACTCCTTTTTTGGGAGGATTCAAGAAGTGAAACTTGGAGGAGTTTAAGAGAATACATTGAGTAATATTATATACAGGATTAGAGTATTCCAACAAGTGAAGAATTGCAAAAGTTGAAGAAGTATCATGAAGCATTATCAATTTCTATGTGATGGTTGGTTGATGGTGATAATTCAATGTAAATTTTTATTATCTCTCATATATTCTTTGGTGGAAGGAAGGGGAAAGGATGGAGAGGTCAACCCTCTATTGATATTGGAGGATTGTATCTTCCTTTTGGAGGTTTATCCCTCCCTTTATATTTGGAAGTTGTAGCTACCTTTGGAATTCATTACTTTCTTTGAACAATAATAACATGATTACTTCTTATATATTGTGCATGGTGTATTGGTGTATCTCTTATACTATTCTTCATTGTTCATTGTATAGTCTTTATTGTTGATTAGATATAAATTTAATACATGATTTGATTGAAGTACAAGTTCAAAAATACTAATAGCTCAAAATACTGATTCATCCCCCTCTCAGTATTTCCAACAATTGATATCAAAGCAGTTTTCTTTCAAAACAATTTAACAACTAGAAGGAAAATCCTGAGCAGAGATGGATGACCATGAGAAAATTCCAAATGGGATTCAATGATTTGATGGAAGAAATTATGCATAATGGAGTGATAGAGTGAAAAATTACTTAACAAATTTGGGAGTAGATATTTGGTACTCAGTTATAAATGGCTATGTAATCCCAAATAATGCTCCAACCGATCCAAATGAGAAGAAGTTTATGAGTTGCAATTCAAAATTCAGACATGTTATTCGAGGAGCATTGGCACCAAACATTGCTAGAAAAGTGATGGGATGCAACATTGCTAAAGAGGTATGGGACAAACTCAAGAGTATCTATGAAGGTGATCCAAAAGTTAAGCATGTCAAGCTTCAACGACATAGAGAAGAATTTGAAAATTTGAAGATGGATGAAAAGGAAGATATTGCAACATATTTTCTTAGATTTTATGAAGTTGTTAATTCTATCATAGGATTAGGTGAATATCTCGATGAATCCTTGGTTGTACAAAAAGTGTTGAGATTACTTCTCTTGAAGTATGATGTTAGGGTCTCTGCCACTGAAGAAACTAGGGACTTGAACAAAATGATAGTGGATGAATTACATGGGTATCTTATAGCATATGAAATGAGAACAGGTACAGAAAGTGATGATTCAAACAATGAAGTATCCTTTAAAGCCATAAATAAGACAAAAGACAAGGATAATGACCTTGATGAAGAAATAGAAATTTTCGTAAGAAGGCTCCAGAAGGGAACTGGCAAATACAAAGGTAAGTCTCCTCTCAAAAGATTTAACTGTGGTAGAATAGGACATATTGTTGAAAAATGCTACTATAAAAAGAGAAGTCTCAACAATAAAAAGAGCTTCTACTCCAAGGATGATGACATCTCCTCATATGAGAGTGATAAATAAGATAATGATGGAGGATAAGTCCTCTTCATAACCCAAGAAACCCAGGATGATGATCACAAGAGTTCTAAAGAAGAAGAAATCATTTCTGAATAAGATTCATATGAAGAAACCGACCTTGATTCCTTTTGGGAATACAAAGACAATGTAGAGAGTGAACAAGAAGATGAGAATCTTGAAAAGTTGAATCATGTTGAAACTAAAAATAGCAATCTTAGAAACACAAACATAATACTAAAAGGTGAATTGAGTAGTTGTGAAGAAGATAATTACAAGATTAAAAGGACCATTGATAGCTTGAAGTAACAATTGGAAGATTATGAGAAATTGAAAGCAGAATTGGATCACACAAAAGGGGATATACTATTGATAATAGAAAAGTTGAAGAAGTTTGAAAAAAGCACTAAAAAATTAGATGAGATCCTTAGCAGTCAAAGATCTCCAAATGACAAAATAGGATTAGGATACAATGACAATTTGAAGACAACAAAACGAGAGAAGGAAGATGAAAATGATGAAATCAACACTCCAGAGCAAGTTGAACAACAAGATAGAATACTAGAATTAAGAAGTAATGAGACATCAAAAAGATCCTCTCCCATCAGGTATGAAATAAATCATTATGAAGGAAACTATAGAAGAATAGATCGTGAACCCATATGGACCACACCACAAATAAGATCACTTACTCCCAGGTATCAAAATTTCTTTCTTGGACATTGTTATACTTGTGGAAATTTTGCAAACAAGGCAATCAATTCTAGAATCAATGAAAGGAATAACTACGCAAGCTACATGAATGGTGAAAATAGTAGATATGGAGATGTACATAGACCTATCAACAGAAATTATAATCCATTTGATCCATTAATGGATCAAAATATTGTATGCTACAAGTGCAATAATCTTGGTCACAAAGCATGAGATTGTAGAGAGATGAAGGAAGATAATCCTATGCCAAATGTCCCTATACCAACTACAACATGGAAAAGGAAAGAAATTCCAAACAATGAAAACTATCAAATAGCATTGGTCGCTAAAGAATGAAAAGAAGAATATGAATGGTTCATAAAGAGTGGGTTCTCATATCATATGATCGAAGATCAAATAAAATTTGTCAGCTTGAAGAAAAAGGGTGGAAATGTAGCATTTGGAGATGACTCATCTACCAAAATACTTGGAAAATGAACTATAAAGCTTGAAAGTGAAAATGTAAAAGTAGGAAAAGTCCTATTGGTTGAATATATGAAGCATAATCTCCTCAATGTCAGCAAAATATGTGATCAAGGATACACTCTTATGTTTGACTCCCGAAAATGTAAAATCAGAGAAAAGAACTCAGGAAGATTGGTTGCAAATGAAACAAGAAGACTAAACATAATATACATCCTAGACATGAAGAAGAGAGAGAAGACATAAGCCACACAAAAGGATTTCAAGGAAGAAAAAGTCTCAAATACCAAAAATAAGGATGAATTATTATTGAGTGCCACATGTTCAGGGGGAGCAGCCCCAAAGAGTAAGGTCACCTTATGCCATTGAAATCAGGGGGAGAATCCCCAAAGAAGAAGGTCACCTTATGCCATTGGACTTAGGGGAAGAAACCCCACCCTTTTCCATTGATGTCAAAGGGGGAGAGAAATTGGGATCATGATGACAGGGGCAGCATGAGTGTTGCCATCAATTAAAAGGGGGATATTGTTAGAAGATTGGTTGTTGTCATTGATGTCAACCCTATCCATTGGCTTTTGGACCCCACAATTGATCGAATTAGATAGAAATGAAGGAAATTACACATGTAGAGACAACACCCATGGATAGATATTATAATTCATGCCACTTCTAGTGGTATGTGGCACGTCATGTGGATTCTCACGATTGAGAAGAAATGAATTTTTGAAGATGATAATGTGAATTGAAGAAGAAACTACATGTCGGACCTAATGTTAAAAGGAAGTGACATAAAGGGTATAAAGACATCTCATTATACATTCGTTTTTCAACACACACAAGTTTATTAATGAACAAGGATACATAAGTCAAATTTATGAGGAAATCCGAAGTAAAGAAGGCCGAATTTGAAGGGAGGATAAATATTTTTGGTGATGTGTTCTAAGGTATGTTATTTATAGGTCATCTTACCATTTTTTCTATAACTTTGTTAATAGAATGATTCATATGGTGAAATTTACAGGATATTGAGAAGACATATCTAGGTACCTGTGGTAAAAATTTTAGCTCTTTCGTTTCTACAATTTTGGAGATACACTCTGTGGAAGATAGGGTTTTTGACTAGTCTTGAAGCTAGTCATAAATAGGTGTTCCAGGAAAAATAGTCATAACATATTCATAGAGAATACAAATGAAAGGAGACCAATTTCATTGGAAATAGTACAAGCTTTAGTTTCCTGTGTATGAATTTCATAATCTAATGTCAAATACTGAGATTAGGGCATTCTGTACAAGTCCATTCTCCTGAATAAACTAGAATTGAATAAGGTCTACCATTTTCTCTATAACTCCTTTTCTGGGAGGATTCAAGCAGTGAAACTGGACGAGTTTCGGAGAATACATTAAGAAATATTATCTACATGATCAGAGTATTCCAAGAAGTGAAGAATTACAGAAGTTGAAGAAGTCTCAGGAAGCATTATCAGGTTCTATGTGATGGTTGGTTGATGGTGATAATTTAATGTAAAGTTTTATTATCTCTCATATATTATTTGGTGGAAGGAAGGGGAAAAGACTAAGAGGTCAACCCTCTCTTGATATTGGAGGATTGTATCTTCCTTTTGGAGGTTTATCCCTCCTTTTATATTTGAAAGTTGTAGCTACCTTTGGAATTCATAACTTCCTTTGAACAATAATACATGATTACTTCTTATATAATGTGCATGGTGTATTGGTGTATTTCTTATACTATTCTTCATTGTTCATTGGATATTCTTCATTGTTAATTGGATATAAATTAAATACATTATCTGATTGAAGTACAAGTTCAAAAATACTAATTGCTCTAAACACTGATTCACCCCCCTCTCAGTATTTCCAACAAAAAATGCACCGGTTACAACGATTTGTTTTTGCTAACAATTATGTGATTTATTTATAAAGTATATTTAATAATTTATGTATTGAATGGTACAGGTTGTATATTGATAAAAATATGAGTGAGAAGAGTTCAAATGACAATTTTTGATCAACACAATGATGACACATACAGAAAAACAAAAAAGGAAGGTTCTCTTTAAATTCTATAAAAAATTAATATGGTTGAACTATATGTAAGTTTAACTAATATGTATTGGTTAGTGTGTGTCATGAAGGACCACAAAATGAGGAAGCTCAATAAAATTATTTCCTATCTAAGTGCAGAAGAGCATAAAATCTTGATGGAAAAATTGCAGAGGGATGAATCAGGTGAATCAAAAAATACTATTCAATATGATTTTTTATTTTTTTTTCATTAATAATATACTTAGGAATATTAGATGGAATGTTTCAAACAATCTATTAATTCACATATTTCTAATTTTCTACAGGCACCAACAACGAGGGAACAAAATGTCATCATAACAAATCAAAATTAATTAATATAGAAGATGTAAATGATGATGAATTGGTCCTTAGCTCCTCTGGAGTGGTGTTGGAGATTAATCCAAAGGGGGAAACTTTTACATAACTATGAGGGATATAGTGGAATGAACTTATAGACGTACTTTGCACTATCCAATGATTCCAAGAACCAAGTTATTTTTAAACTACAATAATCATTTCCATAGCAATGGTCAATGAGACTTGTCAAATTTGCAATAGAGAAAACATACAAAAACAAAAAGAATCTTTCAAAAA
>SNQJ01S0153869.1:22699-37169 GCA_010110895.2 Picea sitchensis
ATTAATATATCAATTTTGTGATATTTAGTTTTCATATATCAATATAAAAATACTTTATTGTCATGTTATTTTTTCAGGAAAATTATGAAAATCCTAGAGGACCAATGAGATGATATTTGAAATATGCCAGTAGGAATTTCCAAAAAAGTATACAAGGAGATGGTAAAAGAATTGGACATAAATGCATCACAGGAGGAGCTATCTCAACAACAACATGCTTTAAATTTATGTAATCATTGAATTTTTCTATTAGGTAAAAATAATTAAGTATACATTAAATATTAATTTTCAAATATTCTCTTACAGAAAAGAAAATGGAACTCATTATTCACATAAAATAGACAACAAGGAAGAAAAGGGTTGATAGTAAAGTTTATGAGTAATTGGTATTTCCTTATAACAACTTAAGGTTTTGTTTTGTATATTTTAAGTTTTTTTACAACAACCATCCTTGAATGTCTTCAAACAGGTGCTAACATACAAAGAAGAGCCATCAAAAAAATTGATTGACATTGGGTTAATTAAGGGTTATGAATATATGTTGGCATATCAAAAATTAATTGTCGAATTTGTAAGTATAATCTATGTTGTTTTACTTCCATTATTTTATAATTAATGAAACACAAATAATACTTTATACTAAATATATGGTTTATTATGGGGTATAAAACTTGTAGGAAACACAATATGGAACTAAGCCAATGGAATAATTTTTTAAACAAGGCATGTGATTTGATTTTGAACATATGTGTATGATTCATGAGTCACTTCTTGCTTTGGAGGTATATCTCTTTTCAATTACATTCATGTATATTATTTATTTCAATTTTTATTATTCTCACCAATGTAGATAGACTCATTACAGTTTATTTTTATGTTTGTAGATGGAACTTCAATAAGAACAAAACAATCGAGAAAATCAACCAAACATTCAACAAAATAACCCAAGCCATGGAAGTAGCTCGAGCACTAAGAACATTTCCAGTGAAGAATGATGACCAATATATTTGGATATTAATGCAAGCTGCAATTGTATTTTTTTAAAATAATTGTCTGTGAAAATCAGGCATTTTTTTAATGTAATGGATATAGTGTCCCAATTGAAAGACAAGGGATTACCAATAAGTGTCCCATTTTGTATGACAAAGACCCTCTTATTCATATAATAAAATATGTTTTAATTTATTCTATTGCGTTGTTCAATGTCGTTAAATGATACATTGCTAATTAAATATATGGATGACTAAATATTATAATGAAGAGATGCAAAATCTGATGATATGACAAATTAATCCAAACATCATATCCAAATTCACTAATCAAAATATAAGATATATGTAAATTTTTTGATAAATAATGGAATTAAAAAATAACAATAATTGCACTATCACAGGTCAATTTTTCTCGGTGTATTTTAATTATTAATCTCATCGACGTGTTTAATATTAAAACTCACCGATGCATTTCATATGAAATTCACACCGGTGCTTTTATGTAATCAATTAGCACTAGTTTCAATATTTATTTAATACCACAAAATTATATTAAAAATTTGGGCATCGATGCGTTAATATTATATGAAGCATCGATGCATATGTGTTATTGATATGCATCAGTGCTATCAATGTGTTATTGATAAGCATCAGGGCTTGTTTTTTATGGAAACACATCGATGCTTTCGATTTGTAATGCACCAGGGTGTTTTTCCTTGTAACGTATCGGTGCATATTATTTTATACAACATTGGTTTCTTGTTATTCATAACACACCAATGTGTTCTATGAAGAAAGTCTCGATGCTTAATTATTTTTATCTCTCCTGGTGTGATTTGTTGTTAAAGCCCCAATGCTTATAATACAAACGCCTCGGTGCTTAAATATTTTACTGCCCTGGTGCTTTTATATTTTACTTCCCCAGTGATTTCATATTTTACTGCCTCGGTGCTTGACGTTAAGTAAACCACACCGGTGTTGTAGGCATATGTATGCAAAGGTGCTTGTGCCTTATAAAAATGCACCAATTTGTAAACAATCTGCTAACACCTCCGACTGCCCAACTTTTTTTAGTTATAATCAACTTTTGTTATACTATCCGCAAAAACATCCACTATCGATAATAGATGTTGTAGCCGATGTTTTTTTGCCAATTGTTTCCAATTTTGTAACACTAGAAACCTCTTTTAAAAGGTCTTTTCCTTGGAGTGGTGAATCTACATAATTTTCCTGCATGCATTTGTTCTTATGGTGGCCCTTTTGGACCAAAATACTTACAAAGTTGAATGCAATTGAAATGGAAATAGAAAATGTATTTTTTCATATCATAGTGTGTCATGCAGCAGCGAATTCTATGGAATATTTATTTATTATGTGAGAGTTGTGTTGTTATGTTGATGCACCAAAAATATGTATTATTTTAATAGAAGTGGGGCATCTCATTGTTTCTGTTTTCATGTTTATTGTGTTTATAGAAAAATGGATTTTGCAGTGTGTTTCTCGTGTTCCAGATAAAAACAAATAGGCTCTTGTAATTGGTTACATGATTGATGTAAATCCATAAGTTAAAATTTCCTCTAATTCATCATTTTGGATAAATTAAAGAGTTTTATTTCATGCAAGGAAGATGTCCTTAAGTATCCAAGACTTTGTTTTCTATTTAAATGATTGGGATCCTTCTACAACCCTTGTTTTTTGATCTTTTTATTTTTGGGTTAGTATAGGCTTTGTTGTTCTTGATATTTACTCTAGGCTCACATAATAATGTCAGGCAACCAAAATTTAAGAGAATTGTTTTTTATAATGTTGTTCTACCTTCATTTTTAAGATGAAACTTCAAATGAATTTAATGATTAGAAAACACAGAGGAAGTATCTCTTTCTTTGAGTCTTTTATAAATATTGAGTATATGAAAAGTAAAATTGATTAACAAAAACTGTCAAAATAAAGTAAGGTATCCAATATTGATAAATCTTTGTTTATCTGCAATAAACGAATCATGAAGGATGAGTCTTAAAAGATGAATTGAAATCAGGATATCCACACATATACAAGTCTTGTTTTACTCACAGTAATAATAGAGGAAAAGTTGTAGTTGAACAAACTTCCAATTATATGGACCACAATAGATGTATTACTAAATTGTAGTCTTTCAATCTTTAAGAGCTATAGAGTGAAGAAAATGAGGTTATGAAAAGGAAACACACAGAAAACACATAACTCAAGGAAATGAAATGTAGAATCTCTATCTTCTCTTTAAAAATGGTATTAAGAAGGTTCTCTTTTACATTCGGCCAGAAGAATCCCCGAATACATCTCTAATTTGCTTATTTATAAAAAAATCATCTTAACCAAAAGTGGTTATACTTTCCACCTTCTTAGCTCTCAAAATAGAACACAATCTAAACTAAAGATATTACAAATATTTTGAACATCTTCTGAGATTTCTTTCACTTGTTGTTGATTCATTCATCCTCTATTTGCTCGTGGATGTACTTGGCTTTTGTTGATCCTTGAATTGATCATGTATATCCAATAATGAAATAACAAACTTGGAGGGTTCAATGTTTTCATTTAATTCAAAAGAAAAAGCCTTTTTATGCATCAATGGTAGATTTCTTTGAATTTGAACTACTGCTTGTTGAGTTATCTGATGTTGTAAACTTGGTTTCATTAGAAGATCATTTAACATTTGTAAATCAACATGATTTACCTATAGTATAGTATTTTGTACACTCTCTCCATTTTTCTTTATATCTTCTCTACTCTTTTCAATATCGACTTACCCAAGTGTAGCATGAATACTACGGACATCAATGTCTGTCATTTCTAGATCTACAGTTGAAAGATCATCAAGACAAACCTATTTTTCCTCTTTAGCTAACCTTTTAATTTCTTCAAGATTGTTCTCATAGGTCGTTCAATCCATTTATCCTTTTATCTGCTCAAATTCTAAAAAAGGGGCAAGTCCCGGTACATTGAGATTTTTCCTCCACACTATAAATTCTTGAAATTTGGATCTAGACATAGAAGATTCATTTTATTTGTCATCAATAATATGCAAAGAATTATTGATTACCTGATAATGTTTTTGGATGTCATCCAAACTTTCATACGATTTCTACTGGACAATCTGCAACTTCTCATTTACCTTTGATGCTTGTTTCTTGAAGGCAAAAATATCAATTATTGTTCCCTCGATTGTGGTTATCTGAGCTTGCA
Organism: Picea sitchensis; assembly: GCA_010110895.2. Classification (NCBI taxonomy): domain Eukaryota; kingdom Viridiplantae; phylum Streptophyta; class Pinopsida; order Pinales; family Pinaceae; genus Picea; species Picea sitchensis. The sequence goes on from SNQJ01S0153869.1 coordinate 26,914, forward strand.
ATTGATTTATTAATGTATCTCGTTGGGAGAGCATGTTATTACTCAAGTGATGATTTTGAAAACTTAATTTCAATTTATCTTCTAATTGTTTAATCTGTTGTTCAAAACCCTGTCTGACCTGGCTTATATCAAAATTGATTCTTTCTCTGGCAGTAACTTCCATTTGTTGCATATCATTATGCAATTGTTAAATCAAAATATTCTTTTGGTCAAGTTTTTTTCTCAAATTATGTACTGACCACAAGCTATTAGTTACAAATTCTCCCAGTGAATCTACAATCTCTTTTGCAAATTCAGGGTCACTATGTCCTTATCCATCATATAAAAATTCTTTGTTTTTCGGTAATTCCCCCCTCTTTTTGTCAACATTCTCTTTGTATGATAGCCTTCCTTTTATTTTTGAAAAATAAATCTGATGAAGGCGTATCTTCAGGTTCAATAGGTGTCAGGTCATCTATATTGATAACCTCTGAACAAGGTAAATCAGAACTTGTAGCTAGGGGATTCAAAGATGGTATGGGATAAATAAGTGCAAAAAATTCTCCTTGATTTGTGACATATTTCACAAGAGTTTTTGTGTTGGATTACTGAGAGGGGGGGTTAATTAGTAATAGAGTAATTCAATCCTTTTTAACCACAAATGTAAGTGTTATATCAATGTAGCATTATCATCCAATAGTTTAAAGGTAAATAAACAATGCAAAAATGAGCAATCATATAGTACACTAGTGTTTTTACGTGGAAACCCAAAGTGGGAGAAAACCACAAAATAATTTTTCTTATATGTCTTTAAGAATTACATTCATTGGAAGCACCAACTTCCTTTGTTTTCCAGCTGCAACTGGAAGGAGGCTCCAACCCCCTAGTTTTTCAGGCTAGGACCTAAGGGAAGCTCCAACTCCCCAATTCTCTGGCTACAACCATAAGGAGGCTACAACCCCCTATTTTCTCTGGCTACAACCACTTGTACTTTTCTCATCCAACCACCCTGACGTAGAAGTCGAATAATGGAACCATTGTCACACTATCAATGTGAGATATATTGTTGTAAACCTGTAACAATCAACCTGTCACAATCTATACCAATAACCTCTACCAACATGTACCATACATCAACCTATACCTCAACCTATACCATAAACAAATGCATTAACCATGCATCAAATTTGTACAAATAACCTATCACAATAACTTGTCCAAACAACCTGTAATCAACTTATGCCATAAACAAGTGCATCAACCATGCACCAACCTGTACCTCAACCTCTACCATGAACGAGTGCATCAACCATGCACCAAATATATACCAATAATTCATGAAATAAACATAAAATATGACTCACCAAGATGTACCAACATCATCAACTATAGACCTCATGTATGTGCCAACTCATCAACTATTTGTCTCAACCATGTGCCCAACATGTACCTCAACCAAAAGCCCTCATCAATTTCATCATCCAAATATGATTTGTAACTTTGTAATAGACCTAGTGTATATTATCACATACCTTCAAACCTTCATTAACTTTAACAAGAAGATACTAGCATTTTCATCAAACTTTACTTCAGTCTCACATGACTAATTTTGGATTTGTCAACAACCCTAACTTGAAATAATCATAACTATGTACCTGTAATTAATAAAGATCTAAAAATAGTACACATTTTTATTCAATGTCTTTTATGTAATTCCTCCAGGTTTCACTACTTGGAACCTCTCAGAAAAGGAGTTATATAAAAAATGACATACCTTGTTGAATTGTGGCTTATTCTAGAGAGAGAACTTGTAGAGTGTTCCCCGCATGGAATATTTGTTGTATGGTTATAAAAATGGTATATGTAATACTACATACTGTACTCTAACCAATGCATTTTTTCATACTGAATTTGGATCTGTTATGAATAAGTTATGACGTTTTTACCCGAAACACTTGTTTTAGACTAGTTTCTAGCCACAAATCCTATTTTCCATGGAGTGTAACTCCAAAAATACAACGACCCAAAAGCTGAAATTTTTATCACAACTACTTGGATATATTTCCTCAATGGCCTCCTAAGGTCACATTCTGAATCATTCTAGAAATAAATTTATTGAGAAAATGGCGATATGACCTGTAAATAACATACCTTAGAAAGCATCATCAAAAGAATTTATCCTCCCTTGATTTTCGGCCTTATTTACTTCACCTTCCCTATAAAATTAGGCTTAGATATCCTTTGTTTGCCTCATACACTTGTAGATATTCAATATTCTCAAGTGTGATTAAAATGAGATAGCCTTGCCTCTTATTTATACTTTCATGTAGCTTCCTCAAGGGGTCACCTTTTAACCATCTTAATCCACTTTCATTATTTTAGGGTTAGCCCACTTCTAACCACTTGTCCACTTAGTAATTTCTCCATTAAATTTATTATTTAAATAATTTCTTTTGGATCCACTTTGACTTATAGTACACTCATCACTTCACTTTATTATTTACCTTCTAAAACCTTTTAAATTGCTTTCCTTATTTTAGGGCTAACCCACTTCTAACCACTTGTTCACTTAGTAATTTCTCCATTAACTTTATTATTGAAATAATTTCTTTTGTATCCACTTTGAATTATAGTACACTCATTAGTTCACTTTATTATTTAAATAATTTCTTCTTTGCAACCACTTTGAGTCCTTTGACCTTTTGGGGCTTCTAGATGACTCGTGAGGTTTCTCCAACTTCACATGACCATAACTCTCTAACCGTCAGGAGTTATGTGACGTTTCACAAACCACCGGAAATGGCATGACATGTACTATCCATCCATAATAGTCTTACCTTCAAATATATTAAAACTCATGCCATTATACATCAAACGAACTTGGGTCCATTACCCAAACATTTGTTCTACCGGAATTCACTACCGAACTTTCTTCAAGGGTTGACATCAATGAAAACCAACCCAAATAATCAACAATCTCCCCCTTTGGCATTGATGGAAACAATCTGATGCAATATTGAAGTCATATCACTCATGCTCCCCTTGTGACCATCACTCGCCCTAGAACCATGCCTTTGCTCTCTTTCTCCAAGCATTTACCTTTGCATCTAATAAATCTCTCCCCCTTTGTCATCAATGGAAAAGGTATCTTTCCATCCGAGGATACTCCCCCTAACTTAGCTATCCTTGGGGATACTCCCCCTAACTGAATTGTTCATGAAAATGATCCCCCAACCCAAACTTCCCTTTTTATGGTGCTTCCTCGTGTAAATCAATTACACATGAAATTTGCACACTTAGGTACCTCGCCCTAAGTGTCGTAAAGTGTCGTATAAGTGTTGCATACACCTTGACACCATAGAATAACCTATGTCACAATCCCTAGTCAATGTGGAGGAGGGATATATTACATGAAGGCAAAGAAATACTAAGCAAACATGAATTATTATTAATATTCATGAAAAGAAATTGATTAAGTGAGAGAATTTGGTTTCCTATTTTTTAGGGAAGGTGGAGGATCTCATGGATAGTTGAAATATTTCCTCCTTAAAATCCTTGAGAGACATTTCCTCCCCAAAATCCTTAAGAGATATTTTCTCCCTAAATATCTTAGAGATCCCTTTCTTAGTGGATCTGATGAGAGATTCTCTCCATGGTGGTTAAATCTCCAAATCTTATAATGAGGGATTTCCATGGAGGAGGGGGAACGGAGATTGAGAGTATACCAAACTTATGATCTCATGAGTGGTATGTCATTTGGAGCATCAACATTCTATGTGTGGACTGTTTAAGTAGGGGTTTGGACAAGGGGAACTTGATGAAGTTGTTGCACTCACACCTATGGTTGTAAGTTTTCTTCATTGTTGTTCTCATTAATATAATATGCTTGGCCTGTTTCTTTCAAATGTGTGTTTGATCTCACATGAATTTGACTCTAATAGATAGATCTATTTCGAACTAATCTCAATAGAGTAGGAAGTGGTTTGTACTTTTGTTTGTCTACAGGGCTTATAGAAGAGCTTAAGATTGGAGCTCAACTCGGACCGTGTAGGGACAAACACTGGTAAAAGGTACTTCTTTTCTCCTTCCTCCTCACAAATTAGTTTATCTATATATAAAAGGAAGTCAGTGTCCACAATAAGCATCTTTTGTCTTAAGAGTTAAGAGTCTATCTCTCAAGAGGAGATCTACCTGTCCGCAGGGAGATTTTCCTTCAACAAAAATTGGCGACTCCACTGGGGATGAATCAAAACTTTCAGTTTTGGTTTTCCTCATAGACCTTGTCTTACCCTTTGTTTTTTTTAGACCTTGTTCACCCCATATGTTTGATTTCATATGCTGATTGACTCCTTACCCCATCACATTCATCTTGATTGCCAAAGTTTGACTGAAATTTTGGGTTTTTGGATAATTTTGTGAGCTGTGGAATCCTAGCGCTCCCCTACCTTTCTATCAGAGCACTGGCACTCCCCCTTGGTCTTATACAGAGTGTTATAATGCTCTGGTTCCCCTTACACTAGATCTCCAACCTCCCTTTGCAAAAAGTCCTTTCCAGAATTGCATTTTCTGAGATCCAATCTTTGTTTTTCACTTGCTGAGATTCTTTGTGACTCAATGCTTCTTCCTATTGACCTTTGACATCCTTCCTTCTGAGAAGTAAGAAATTTGTTGTTCATATTTTGAGGCTTTCTTCTTTATTTTGAGTTTTTCTGTTGTTGAGAACTTGGAATTAATCCACTGGTTTCTTCTCTCCTATCCAACTGAGCGGGAACTCTGGTGAAGGGCATCAGAAATCTGTGAATCATCTCATTTGGTTTTTTGAGGTCATTGTTCTTAAACATATCTCTTTTGTGTGAATTGTTTGATTTTCTTTGTTACCTTTTGTTTTCTTTTTCTTCTTGTTTCAATCATAGCAAGAGGGTGTGTTGTTTGTGCGAAATTTTCTTATGCTTGTCCGAATCTCCTTGATCTGAAAGGGTAGTTGGTAGGAGAAGTTTTGCATTGAATTAATCATCATTCGCATACAAATGAAAAAGATACATATTAGTGATTGGCTTTCATATTAGAAGGTATTTCTGAAATGTTTTAGCATTGCATCAAATTCTATTGAGAACCAATTGATTGAGGACATTTCATACTAGTGTTTGATAGTGAAAATGACTCTTTCTCTTTCCCTTAATTAGGCATTCATTGAAAAGAAATGATTGCTTATCATATTTTATGCATGTTTTTGGGAATTGAGTCATCATTCCATAAGTTTCACTTTCATACACCCTTTGAGTAAAGAACAGTTGTAAAACGAATGCTAATTAAAAATTATCTAGAACATTTTTTGTTTTTAGGATCTTCCACCAACAGGAGACTAGGGTTAGCACTTTGGATTAGGCGGTGAGTACAACTCTCCAAAGTTTTCAAAGAAAATGTTAGCATCCTGAGCTAGGGAGAGTCAAATCCAATTGTCGTATTGATTTTCTGGGATACCCCTCTCACACAGGGGTTACGCACGAGGTTGCATTCGAGGGAATCACGGAGATTATCCCTCCGTGGTTCAACTGTTTGTAGTGGTCGAATCGTATATTGGGGGTCACTTGAAGGTATACCCATGATTATGTGTGGGAGCCTCTCGGGTTGATTTCGGACTTGTTATCCTGCCCATACATTTCAGATCGGACTGTTGATTGTACCTACCCAGGGACTCACTATGAATTGGTGTCTTTAGTTGCCATAATCTTTAGGTACTTACACAAGGTGATGTAGAAGGGAAGTCTCACTGTACTTGGAACAGACATTGGTCAAACTCACTCGGGCTCGTTGGAGGGTAAATCCACAATTACTGCGTGGAAGCTTGCACCAAGGTGAAAGTCTGTTAAGTAGGTCGCCATAGTAACTGTTCCACCATATCCTAGCCCCTTCTCGAATTGATCATGTGACATTGGATTTCATCACCAATTAGTATGATCATTGAGAGAAGTTTTGTTTGCTTGGTTGATTCCTAGATTTTATTAGCGTATGCTATTTCTTGTTGTTAGTTGGCCCTAGTTTTTTAGTGTGTTCTGTTATTCTCCACAATTGAGCCTATAGACGACAAAGGTCTTCGCAAATCATGTAGGATGCAAGGGCTACCTCCGGAAGGCTATCAACCCTTACCTCCTAACCCTCCAGAAGACAACTACCGTAGAGAGGTAGAAAATCAATCTGACGCTGGAAGTGTTATTGCTCCTCCGTTAGATAACTCAGAAGGTGCTTTGGTCATGGTTGAAAATCCCACTACATATGTGTTGGTAACTCCTCTCGAACCACTTTTGGTTCATTTAGACTCCCTTGGAAATGTCATAGACAAAGAAGTCCCACGATTACCGGGAAGGATTTTTACCGAAACATATATGGGATCCATGGAACCCATCTCTGGTGATGAGTATAGGACTCCTGTTCATCCTAGCACCGCAGTAGATACCAATCCCACACCTTCTCATTCTGTATGGAGGACTTCATCGGGATGCGATCTCTATGAACATTTCGAATCCTTTCGACACCCTTTTCATCCTCATGACCCTCCTGGTGAAACAGGACCATCCGGTCAAACCATGAATCACCCAGTCGATCAGGTTATTAACCCTACTGTTACACCAGCACAATTCCATCCTAATGTTGGACTCATCACCTCTACTCATCTCCAAAGCACTTCAATCTCTACCCCCGTTTCTACAAGATTTTACTCTATAGCTCCACATGTTCCACACGATCCTGCTGGGACATCTTCTCACCCGAGAACGCAGACCCCTGCTGGCCAAACACAACTAGCTAGAGGGAAACCACCATCCAATGAACCTTTCCCTCCTGGAGGACTACCTTTCCATGGCGGGCCTACCACTCCCGGGGGACAGCCCCCTTTTCATGCTCCTCCTGGAGGGCAACCTCCATTTTCTAGTCATACCCTGGTCGTAAATCCACCGCTGGCAGGGGGGAAACCTTCGTTTGCTGGAAACCCTTCACAATCCTAGGGAGTATCTTTAGGAGGCACTTTTACTCAACCCCATGTTGGGGGGCACTCGTATAATAACCCACTAGGAGGAGTATACAATCCTGTTCCTTCTGGAACATATTACGGACAATCTTATCTGGGCGACATCCCAAACACCACCTGGAGTTCTCCAGGACCACAGTCTTATCCTCCTCATGTGTCTAATGTGTATTTGCCTCTGGGATCTACTCCTTACCACTCTCAAGGGAAAAATGTTTATCCTCCTCATGGGCAAGAAAATCACCCAGCCTATAATGCTCATAACCCACCGGGTTATATAAATGTTTCTCATGCACCATCGAATCCTGCTTATCCTAGCCAATAAAAACTATATGTAGGAGGACCTACTGGTTACAACTATCCACCTAACCCAGTTTATGGTCCTACTGGTTTTCCTACGCCGCACCAGTATCATCCGCAAATTAACCGACAACTACCTTTCCTTGCGACTCTGGATCTCCCAGACTTGTCTCAGTTAACTAATGATCCTATTTTTCATTCATTGGTTTGGCCAGTCATTCAAGCTAAACTTCCTTTTGATATTATGAAATTTGATGAAAACCCTGGAGAAGATCCAAACAACCATGTGATGACTTTCCATTTGTGGTGTTCATCAAACTCCCTCATGGATGATTCTATACATTTTCATCTTTTCCAGTGAACACTTACCGGTTCGGCAGCAAAGTGGTATATTGAACTACCACATGCTTCTTTTCATGATTTCAATTCCCTTGCCATGTCTTTCCTCATGCACTTTCAACTGCCTATTCACTACGAGATCGGTACTGAACTCTTCACCTCCCTTTGTCAAACTAACTTTGTACATATCTCTGACCATATTCATGAGTGGAGGCAGCGACGAAGGATGATCAAGGTAGTCATTCCTGACATACTATTGGCGGAATGGTTTACTAAATCACTGTTACCCCCGATCGCTCGCGATGTCGCTATGGGTGGTGTGGTCACAGAGGAACAAGCCATCACTCAGGCTCAGTATTTAGATTTGGTTTATTCCCAATCTGGTACATTGTATGATTTGCTTCCAAATGCTACTCGAGCTAATACCGATCCATCTAAACCATCATCCTCATCTCATGCGGATGGTGTTATCGGTTCCGTAAAAAATCAATCATTTTCCCAATCGACCACACTCTCCTCTACCTCCCCCCAAACTCAAATCTCTGATGTGAATGTAGTTCAATCTGCCCCTTCACAACAATATGGAGGTAAGAATAAGACAAAGAATAAATCAAAAAATAACAATGAACAACCAAAAAATCAAACACCTACTACCGAAAAGCAAACACAACGGAAAATAAAATTCCCGTGTATCATTTGTGGTGACGATCACTACACTCGAGACTATCCACTTTGCAATGAAGTGGCCAAAATTTTCCAAGGAAAGTCACTACCCGTTGTGCTTACTCAACCTTTTCCACAGCAGCAATCCATGGTTTCTCAAACCCCTTCTCCTGGGGCCAGTTCTAGTGATCCTCATGATGAGGCCTCATCGAGTGCACATATTTATATGTTTAATGGGATCTATTTGAACACTCACTCTAAGACATATGACACACCAGGTAACTCTGACAAAGGAAAATACACTAACGGTACCGGTAATTTACTGGATCCATCATCATCCTCCGTTAGTCTTCCATCGGTTAATCCTCCGTCTGGACCACTCCAGATTGAGAAACCCACATTTGACTCTATCTTACGCCCTCCTAAGAGAACTATACGTAAAGCTACCTTTAATCCTAGTTCACGTGCCACTCAGAACTACAACATTATTGAATATTTGGCTCAAGCACCATGTGCTATGTCTGCATTAGAAGTTCTACAGCACTGCCCCAGTCAACGTGGAATGCTCTTGGCCTCTCTTGGTGCTGTTGATCCTGAGTCGTCCAACCATATCATGTTTAACTTGGACAATTATGCATCTCGACTCTCCCAACAACTTGCTTTCCAAGTTGATGTTGCTGTTCACAACCAACAAATACACCGAACTATTATGGACGAGGGAGCCTCGACTTGTGTCATGTCTTTGGCGTGTTGGAAAGGTTTAAAATCACCAGCACTCAACAAATCCGCAACGATGTTACGCGCCTTCGATGGGCGAGGTTTTCATCCCCATGGGATTTTACAGTCCCTGCCCATCCAATTGGGTGGAAAAACTATTACTGTTGATGTCGAGGTGGTCGATGCTCCCCTCGATTACAACTTGTTACTTGGAAGAAGTTGGTTTTATTCTATGATTGTCATTGCCTCGTCAGTTTTTCGATGTGTCCAATTTCCTCATCAGGGAAAAATTGTCACTGTTGATCAGTTGGATTTCTGCACAACAGATGCTCGTGCTCCCGCTACCAACAATATTCAAGCTGGGGGCATACCGAGCTTAGTCTTTGTTCTTTCTCGTGCTCGTAAATACACGAGAATGCATCCGGGTGGACTTTTATCTCTTTTTCGGACCTGTATGGATACACGAAAAAGGAACCCCCTGGAGTCGTCTTTAAGCTCTTTTCAGACTCTCTAAACATGAAAAGATTGCCGAGTGATCTTGCTTCCTTTCCCACTCGTTAAAAGGTTTGAAAAGGTGTCTTTCGAGTGATAATTTATCTCTTTTTCAGCCTCGCGAGACTAACATTACAAAAAAGGACAACATTGGAGTCATCTTTAAGTTCTTTTCAGACTCTCTAAACATGAAAAGATTGTTGAGCGACCTTGTTCTCTTCACGCTTGTTAAACTATTTGAAGAAAACATCTGTTGAGCGATATTTTATCTCTTTTTCGGTCTCATCCGACTACTTTACGAAAAAGGAACTGAGAGAGTTCTCTTTTAAGTGTTTTTCCAGACTCTATAATCATGAAAAACCTTCGAGTTTTCTATCTTTGGACTCGTTAAACAAACATCAACAGGCCCATATGGGACCAAACCCTTACTTCTTCCAGTTCGTTAAACAAAGGAAGAGGAACTTACCGAAGGTGAGTTATATCGAGCATGTGTTACCCTCCTCGAGCTCATTAAATTAAAAAGAGGTACTCATCTATCTGGATGGGGAAAAAATTGAAAGAAGCAAGCCAAGCAGTTTTTGAGAACATTACCAAGAAACTCTTAGAGTTTCCCTTGAACATGACACTTTGTCTTTGCGCACATATTAATCCATTGAACCTCTTTTGTAACACCCTATTTCCCCCAAATTGTAAATATAACTGGACTGGCCAAGAACTATGGCAAACTCATAAATATGAATATGTG
>SNQJ01S0153870.1:3472-10972 GCA_010110895.2 Picea sitchensis
CGATAACAATTGATTCACCCCCCCCCCCTCTTAGTTGTCCAACACGACGGTCGACAAGAGTTTGTGACTTCAAGGCTTCGGCCTTCGGTTCAACTTACCTGTTTTAGACTCCTTTTCTCTGGAGTGGTCAGCATCGGAGTTGACTACCTTCTTTCCTTTAGTGTGATCTGACAGTTTCAATATTTTCACTTCAGATCAATGGTTGACGGGAGTTTGTAACTTTGGGGATTCAGCCTTTAGGTAAACTTACCTATTTTGGAATCATTTTCGTCAGAGTGGTCAATGTCAGGGTTGACCACCTTCTTTCCTTTAGTCTGATCTGATGGTTTAACATTTCCATTCCATATCGAAACTTGATCCAATGGCTGGGAACCGTTTGAAGCTCCTGCTCCAAATATAAAGGTTCAACATTTCCATTCCAGATCGAAACTTGACCCAATGGTTGGGAAACCATCTGAAGCTCCTACTTCAGATCTGATGGTTGAGATTTAATCCTTCCTAACCTATGACTTCACCTTGATCTAACGATCCTAGATTATCTCAAAATAAGAATGAACGACTCATGTAACTCGATCCTTTACAAAAGGATTTCTTCCCTCACAGAACTTTGTCTCATTTGTTATTTCAAATGCATCATCTCTTCTGAACTTCGATTAACGTTCTTCCTTCTGAGCTTGTGTTTATACTGGATTCTTCTGCACCCTGTTCACATCAATGAAAATATTGTACCACTGTGTCTAACAATTTTCACCAAAGGAATTTAATATTGTGCAAAAGAAAAATATGGTGTTCAGAGTTGCAAACTACCAATTGATTGCAGGTTATTTATACAAACTTGGTGCAGACAACATTTTGAGAAGATGTGTGATGGAGCATGAAAGACCCATCATTTTGGTAGAAGCACATGAAGGAATAGTTGAAGGAAATTATGCAGGGAAAGAAACTGCGTAGAAGGTATTGCACTTAGGATTATGGTGGCCAATAGTTCACAAGGATTGAAAGGAGTATTGTCAGAATTGTGATGTCTTCCAGAGAGTTGGAAAGCCATCCAGGAGGGATGAGATGCCATTGAGACCTCAGGTAAATTTGCAAGTATTTAATAAACGGGTAGTAGACTTTGTAGGTCCAATTAGTCCACCAGCAAGAAGATCAATAGAAATATATATTATTACGGTGACAAAATAATAGACTAGATGGGCTAAGGTAGTAGTAGTGAAGGATTGTAGTGTAGAGACTGTAGCGTGATTTTTGTTTGAACATGTAGTAACAAGGTTTGGATGTCCAAGAATTTTGATGAGTGATTAGGGAACTCACTTTATCAATAGCACAATCTAGGCAATGATAGAAGAATTTCATATACATCATCAGAAGAGAACTAAATATCACCCTCAAGATAATGGAATGGTAGAAGCATTTAACAAGATATTGGAGAATGCCTTGACAAAGATTTGTAATGTGAACAGAGATGGTTGGGACTTGAAGGTACCGTCAATGTTATGGGCTTATAGAACTACATGTAAGAAGATAACAAGGAAGACACCTTTTAGTTTGGTGTATGGACAAGAAGTATTTGTTCCCTTAGATTATTTGATACCAAGTCTGCACATTGCAGCTACTACAGACATGACAGAAAGAGGCACAGAACAGGAAAGGTTGGCTCAACTCATGGAACTGGAAGAAGACGGGATCATAGTTGGTTTCCTTCAGAAGGTACAGAAATCAAAGGATAAGGCTTGGCATGATATACATATTAAGAAGAACTTCAAGGAAGGAAATTCGGTTCTCCTCTATGAGAGTAAGTATTTACAACACTCGGGGAAGCTTAGAATGCATTGGCTAGGCCCATATGAGATAAAGTCTGTCATAGATGGAGGTGTTGTGCAATTGAAGGATTTAGCAGGCAAGGAATGGTGAATGGTAGTCAACTAAAACTGTATAGAGACAAATGACCTACCAACTCTCAATAATCACAGCGGAGAAAGTAGAATTGTACATAATGTATATAGTAGGAAGAAAAAAATAAAAAGAAAAAAAAAATAGAAAAAGAAGGGAAAGAAGAAAAAAGTAGAAAAATGAGAAAACAACAAAAAGAAGTAGTTAGAGGAATAAGTGGTAGACATACAGTTGAGAATGACAGCACATAGTAGACAGTAGAATGGTGTGACAAGAATTGAAGTAGCGTGTGCAGGAAAACTATGACAGAAGGAAATTGTGCACCAAATAAATATGATAGTAGAAAAATATTGTGCACCGAAAAAATGAAATAGTTAGGAAAATAAAAATCGGCCACCAAAAAAATGAGGCGTGAAACAAACATTTATGACAGTGGAGGAAGCATGTCCGGTAAGTTTTCAAAAATTTATGACAGCACTATAGAAGAAAAAATTGTGTCTGACAAGCCACATTGTGACTTCGAGAAAATACAGAGCTAAGGAGTAAGAAGCTAAGAGAGAACATGTGATTTAGAAGGAAATCGGTGAGATTTTCAAGAAAACCTACACAAATTCAAGCAATATGGAACCTTCGAAGTTCGAAGCTCCTAGAAGGACAGCAAGGAAAACATGTAGCGTCATGAGGTTATTGCAGGATCAAAAAATGCAAGTGGAAAACCCTACTCAAATGGAGGGAGTGGTGGATGTAGATTCCATCCCTTCCCTGATCATCGAACCAGTGAGCCTTACAGTGGTGGAGGATCAGGAGCCAGCCCCTGCGACAGGACAAATGGAGATTGACCCACAAAACACGGCAGAGGAGCAAAACCTGACGCAGTAACCCAGCATGGAAACAATCCAGCTAGCAAATGAAGAAGATGAGGAAAAAACTAAGTCCAATGAGCCGAGGGTTCAATCTGGCATAGAGTCAATGCAGTAGGAGAAAATACAAGTAGAAGAGATCACAGAGTAGCATTAATCTAGCACAGAAGAGGAAGAGAAAGAGAAAATGCACCAGGAGGCATGTCCCTCAAGGGTGTCATCAAAGGGGAAAGGAAAACAAACAATCCATAGGTCACCATGCAAGCAACTAAAGGTAACCCTTTTGTTACCGCACATACCAGTAGAAGTACATATTTTACCAGATTTTCTAGGATGTGTAGATAAATTGCGCTATGCAGACCATGATGTAAAAGATAGAGACAAGTTTCCTAAATTTGAACCACAAGTATACATGGAGAGAAGAGGGGTCAGTGTGACAGGAGTACCAATACTAGAACCCAAACAATGGATAACAGGTTTATATAACACACGCATAATGAGCCTACTAGATATGTCGCATTTTGGAAGGGTGAGGACGTAAATATTTGTGTCAAACAATTATTGGAAGTAATGCATGGAGGAATTTGATGGCTGGATAGGCCGACCTCAATTGATGTCGAGTTAATTTCAAAACTACCAGGTCTTCCCACAAATGGTGAGAAACCTGTGTAGTATCTGGATAACAAGACCAAGGATAAATCCTTGGCAGAAGAAATGAAGCAAACCTATGGAATAGAGAGCAGATCTATGGGGATCATTATAAACAAAATCAGTGAACCCATGACGAGGCTAGCAACAAATATTATGGCATGTAAATTGCTAAGGAAGAGTTGCAAATAAGAAGCACCATCAGGGGTGATAGCAGTAGTTTCACAGTGTGCAAAAGGGATTGTACTGAGATGGATTCCATACTTGTTAAATTTATTTTTGGATGATTGCAAAGACACCCAGGACTTAGGCACAGAGTTCCACTATTCATGGTTACTCATACTTATTCAATTAGAGGGATGGAAACACCCCAAATATAATGTATTTTTTCATAGACTCGGAAAATTTTGTGCAACACAGTTTGTAACATTGTGGAACACAACTGTCGTAAAGGAAAGAAAGACAAACTACAGCATATTTGTGACATATTTGGAAGAGATACGCGAAAATGTGGTTGAAACTTGGAGGATCCAACCTAAGGTGGTAGAGGAATGCAAGAAGATATCTAACTTCAAAACATCAAGGCACAATATGTGGATCCAGGAAAAAAAATATCCAGAGAAAGAGTGGTTGTAGATGAGATACTATGTCACAGCAGAGGAAGTGCAATGGGAAATAAAATATTGGAAGGAGGAATGGAAGGTTCTAGTGGAGCCAGAAAAGGATAAGCAACCATCAAAAGTGGGCTCCTCATAGAAAAATATTACCCCAACAAAAAATATAAGAAAAGCAGCAACGCACATGAAGTAGACAGAGGGGAGCGTAGAAATAAGAACACTTAGAAAAAAAATTCTATACCCAAGCCTATCACACAGCAGAAGGATCGGGAAAATGCCACTAATGGAGAGAAACATAGGGAAGATAACATCATTTCACATGAGGGACAAGTAGGAGGGGACATACCAAAGACAGATACCCTAATCAAAACAGAGGAAAAGGGGTCAAGACCATTTAAAAGAACTATTTTATAGTTAGGTGGAGTGTGCAAGAAAATGAAGACGCACAAGGAGGTCCCCCAGTATACAATAACAAAATATGATGTGGAATTAGTCGTAGAAAGAGTACAGGATCGCACTGTAGAAACATATGAAGATGCAGAAAAACAAAGAGAAAAGATAATGCAAGAGTTGATAGAGGTCAAGTAGGTCTTGGAGAATATACAATTCACCAAGGCGCAACAAAAAGAATAGACACAGTAGCAACAAACAATGCAAGAACAGGACAGGCCAGTGTAGAGTGAGGAGGAGACAATACAGATAATGGCATTGGAAAGTGAAAAATTTAGCATTAATAAATACATGCTACAAATGGATGAAGACATGGCGCATAAACAGGTCAAGGATGTGGAACAGATGGAATTGGTATTGGTTAAGATTCCAACAAAAGCATTATATAAGTTGCAAATGAGAGTCACACAAGAAGTACAATCGAGAGCCAGGACGAATGCGAAAAATATGGATACAGCCAAGGAAGAGAAGGAGGTATTGGAGATAGTCCTCAAATAAGTGTAGATTGAACGTGAGGAGGAAAAACAACAAGTAGATAAACTGGAGCAAAGACTTGAGGAAGTCTTCCTGATGATTCCAGACAGTGCACTAGAAAGAGAACTTAGTGTAGAAGAAAAGATAAATAGGATAGCACAGATGAAGGATGGGTGTAAACAGTAGATAGTAGAGTTGGTTTGGAAGCTGACACCAACCACCCCTTCAGAAGTTCGATCAGATAGGAAGCAACAGGAAATAGAACAGACAGACAGAATTGAGTTGGAAGTAAAAGAAGTATAAAATCTCTACGAAAGGATCGTGCATATCTGGATGAGCTTGGTAGAAGACAAATGGATCCAGCAGTTGGATCAGAGGGAAGAAAAGTTGAATGTTGAAGTCCATTATTTGAAGTAGAGACAAAAGATGATGATTATTTCAGATAGGCTAAAAAGTGCACATGAGATGAAACATTTGCAAGCAGATCTAAAGTCAATCCAAGGGGAAAGACAGACAAAAAAGGCTCAGTTGGAGCCCTTAGAGGAGCAAGCATAGAAGGTGATTGAAGAATTAGAGACATAGAAAGGTAGACTGAAACATGCATACTCATAGAGCATAAAAGTGTTGGAGGAGGACATAACAATGAAGGTGGTGGAGACCTTGATAGAAAAGAGTGAAATCCAAGACACAAGTAGATGCACTCATAAAKAATTTACGAGAATTGGACAAATATGTACATAAGGCACACACTTCTTGAGTGGATCRGGATGAGCCATAGGTTAGTGTAGGGGGCATGTTGGAGCARGCAATTTTGGGGTTTAGTGCAGTAAACAAGGCTAATCTCTAAGGAATGGAACAAAGGAAGAAGTGTGTGCCAAGGAAGAAGGAAAAGTAGCACGACAAAGGGAAAAGGAAGCAACGCACCAAGAATTAAGGAAGATCGATGAAAAATCAAAGCAAGGAACAGTTGGATCAAAGACCAACCGCATAGAAGGCAGTTAGAAAGTGGGAAAAGTTGGGTCCACTTAGAATTAGGGTTTTGAGTCATGATGTAATGGTTTTTACCCACCTTTTTTGTATAACTAGAGGATGTATGAGTAAAATAGGAGATCATATTTTGATCATAATCACTTTGTGTGAGAAAAGTACTTTGAGTACACTTTTGAGTTCTGAGTCAAAGTATTTGTTTTTTTGAGAGCTGCGGAGCTCAGATGGAGTTAGTTTTGAGATGTAATTGAAGGTCAGGTTGCAAGTTGTGGAGCTTGGTGCGACGTTGGTCAGCCTCACCATTAATAAACCCATGATGTAATGCACACAGTGCACGACTTTTTGATGAAGAATAATAAATAAAGCAGAAGATCTTTGTGGATGTAGTCCAGAAGGGGTGAGCCATGGTAAAATCATGTGTTTTGTTTTGTTTGAATGATGTTTTTTGTTGTTTCTGCAATTATGAATGAATGATGAATGGCTAGAGTAGTATTTTGTAGCGCTTAACACTAATAATGCAGAATGAAATAATTGTTAGATTTATATTAATGGTATAATGAAGTACATGGTATAATACATGTTAGAGTAGAAGTAGACAAAGAAATCGAACATCCTCTATCCCTTCCATGACTGTAGACAACTATGTCCTATAGTCACCCATAATCCATCTTGAGTGAGATTGCACTGTGCATGGTGTAGCCTTCTGGTATACTAGAAGGGCTGATGGTTTCTAGGGTTTTGTTGGAGAACTAAGTTGGTTGTTGCATAGTCATGAGAGACTAATTGATAGCATGGTAATAGATTAGTGCTACTAGTTGATTACTATGTAGTCTTGACAACATGGTGGCAGTTTATGCTTCTAGTTGATTGATGGATAGCATGGTAGTAAATTAGTGCTACAAGTTTATTGTTGTGTAGTCATGACAGCATGGTGGAATCTTTGTGATGCTAGTTGATTGGTGGAGAGCATGGTAGTAGCTTAGTGCTACTAGTTGATTGCAGCATAGTCATATAGACTATGAAAGAGGATGGAGTTATCGATGGCATGGTAGTAGTTGTGTTCTACTAGATGATTGCATAGTAGTCAGTGGACTACTAGATGAAGACATCATGGAAATATACCTCCCTAAATTAGAGGGAGTGTTGATGTTTTGGTAACTACAAGAGGTATTTCCTCCTGGAAAACTTTTCTTGGAGAAGAATAAGATTCCAAGAATTCAAAGGAAGACCATTGAACAGTTGAAGAACACCCCGGAAAATAATTAAGTGAAATAGAATACCACAGAAGAGAATTCAGCCCACAAAAATAGTAAAGACCCGGAATAAGAATTCGGCCCTAGACAGGTGCCTATATTAGTATAATTACAAGTCTGGGTTAGTTCATTTGTACAGCCACATAGTTCTCCTTCTACAGTGTGCACTAGTCAGTTGCAACAGTTTCGCCATTTTTGGTCTCTAGTTCTCTTGGAAGTTGTGCCCCACTTGGGGAAGGATATTATTGGTGGGTCTTGGTGATTTCTTGTGTGCACTACCTTTGGAGGATTTGCACTAAGGTTGTGTGGTATGGATCA
>SNQJ01S0153870.1:15972-23237 GCA_010110895.2 Picea sitchensis
AAAAATGTGTAAAAACATGTATACACACCCAACAGGGAAACTCCACCTAAGGAATCATCCAAGAAAGTACAATACTTGTAGCTACCATGTCAGTACGATTGGCCCATTTAGTGTAGCTAAATGTCCATCAACATCTATAAGAGAGTAGTGCTTGCATAGTGGACCATTGGGTCATTTAGTGTAGCAAAATGGGTATCAACCTATATAAGAGGGTAGTGCTTGCATAGTGTAATATGGGTAAATGTTGGTCTAGTCTTCATTGTGTGGACAGACTTTCCATAACAAGAAAAGAATTGAATGCAAGGAGAAAAAGGAGAACATTTGATTAATAAAGATTTAAACATGTAACTACCACAATAAAAAACTAAATGGATCGACACCATTTCAACCCTTTGAACTTAATGCACAATCCCAAAACTGCAAGCATGTGAATAGACAAATTAGAAACAAGATTGAAATCTTGTTTTGTTCCAACAACCAAATGTATGAAAATTTTATATTTTCAAATGCTTAGAGTATCAATTTTTTCTCTTTGGGTGTAGAGTGAACTGAAAATCTTAATTGTTGTAGTTTTTGCTACATTTCAAAATTAAGTTTCAGAAATAGGACAAGGGAAACCATGAAAAAAGTAGACCACTCAATAACAATAAAAGAGGTAGAATGCTTCAAGCAATAGATTCAGAGGATGAAAAAACAAATGACATGTTCACATAATTTGTTGAAGATGTAGTGGGCCAACAACTTAAAAAATTATGATTAACAAGTCTTTAAGGATGGAAGGTATAAAGAACACAATTATAAAATGTGAACATAATGGTTATCCTATGCATGTTGCAATAAAAAATCCCAAAATATTGTGAAGCATAGTAATATTTTTTTTCTAAGATAAAAGAACTTGTAAACCTTTCCATTATTTAAAACGAAATGAGTACGTTTTCATGATTATAGGCCTCAATGATATTATCCAAAAAAGACACTTCCCCCAAATGGGGATTGTCTCAACTCGTAAAAACAAGAAAGCATAGGTAATCATATGTATGTACAACATAAACAATGATGCTCAAACATCAAGAAATGATTACAAATATATCATTCTTGAGTGTAGAGTCTTACCTTTTCCCACTCAAACACTCCCATCAAGAGGGAACATGGTTCTTTGTTGCTTGCTTGCTTAGATAACTTATCCACGTCTTGGTAAAACTCCCTATAAATGTGTTTGAATTGGATTGTTTGTGAATGTAGATTTCATATCCTCTACTTGTGGTAAGCTAACATGAACATTAATAATTATTTGTTCTCTTGAGCCCATCAACCATTCTACAACCAGTTTTGGGTTACCATAAATGTTGATCTCCATTCCTCCCTAGAAATGGACATAAGGTTAGTTTTTGCTTTAACTTTTGCAAGATTGTTAGTATCGGCCCCTAGTCCAAACTCAAAAAAAATCTTATAAATGTTTGATACATGCAAAATGCCACTAATGTTACATAGGTTTGGAAGTTTGTTTGTTGCCCCATCGAAAATTTTGGATAGTTGGTTGTCATTGATGTCAACCCTTGGAGCGTTCAAGATACCCCAGAGTTGTGATCAATATTGATGGTGAGTTAGTTGTCATTGATTTCAACAAGAATGGTTAATGTCAACGGATGTGATGGGTGCATTTGATGAAGTCTACACAAAGCCCTAGAGGTGTGGTTATGGAACCAAAAGTTGATCAAGGAATAAGGATGTGAAGGAAAATGTAATTGTAGGTAACATACTCATAGATGGATATTCTTCATCGTGCCATTTCCAATGGTAGGTGGTATTCCATGTGGTTCCTCATGGTTAGGAATATATGCCCTCATGAAGTTGGAATCCTTGAAGAATGGTTAAGAAGCCCCTAATTGGTTACAAATCATTAATGAAAGGGTAAAGTGGTTGCAACAAGAAAGGTCAAGATGCCCTAAGATTAAGGAGAGAACTTACTTGGAAAAAGTATAAATACACTTCAAGGAGTCTCTCATAAGGACACACACACATTCATTGAATATCTCTTATGAGAATATTTTGTTCTATTGGCGAATATGAGGTCGAGTATAAGGCAGCGGAGAAAGTGTGAAGGAAGAGAAAACATTTAGGAGCTACTGAGAGCTAGGGTTTTTATATAAACCTGTTTAAGGAGGCCCTCATGGGTCATCTTGAGGGTGTCACATGAGGCACCCCCGCGTGTTGTCTAGGGCTCGTCACGTGAGGCCCTGCTAAACAACAGTCTTAGTCCAGTGAAAAAAAGATAGAAGAGGGAAGATATGTTAGTTCCAAGTTGTTGAGGACTGAGGTAAAGCTACAGGTCTTTGTATCAAGATCAGAGGCACCAGGTTAGGTATAGATGTGAAGGTATGTTATTCTATGTGTTATGATTTTGCATCTTGGTGATATTGAGGAACATGCTTAAGGGATATCTTTGTGAGTTTTGGTATATGCCTTGAGGCCCATCTTGGATGTATGGTACATGTTGGTTGAGGTGTATCTATTGAGGCACATTGCTGGTGCATTTCTTGTATATATTAGCACATGGTTTATACTTGAGGCACATGGTTTGAGGTACATCTTGGTTATTATTTTGATGAGGTGATGGTCATGCCTTTGGTATATTGTTGTGGAATCAGTATATGTATGAGGCACATCTTTGGTGCATGGTGTGAGGTATATTCTTGGTACATGTATGATTTGTGTGTCTTGGTGATGTAGGTACATGTCGGTACCCCTTAGTGATGTTATAGTATAATGATTAGTAGCACATATTGGCTATATTGGTATATTGGCATTGTGGCTATCTTGGTTATGCTTGAGGCACTTCAATGATGATATATTATGATATGGTACATGGTTTATGCATGAGACGATATGTGGTTAATGTAGTTGATATGGTACATGATTGATACATGGTATGGTACAGGTGTTGATGTACATGGTTGATACATGGTACATGGTTTGGCATATGCTTGAGGTATATGGTTGGTTGCATATCATTGATGTTTTGGTAAATGATTGAGACATTTTGTGTGATGGTTTGTTGGTGATATTGGTATATGCTTGGTAGAGGCATATATTGGTGATGCTTGAGGATATACTTGAGAGGCATTCTTGGTGATTGTGGATTTGGTTTCATTGATGTTGAGTATCGATGACAGTGACAGGTTGATGTGATAGGTTAACAGGGACAGGTCGATGTGACAGGTTGGATACAGTGACAAGTAGGATACAGTGGCAAGTTGATGTGATGGGTTGGATACAGTGATAGGTTGAGACTGGCAGTGATTGTGGCAGTGACAGTTTGGTCTACACTTATATTTCATGGCAGCGGGACAAGGCAAGGAAAGGGGGTTATATCCTCCTTCTAGTTGGTGTCGGATAACTCAGGGAGTTGGAGCTTCCTTCAGGTTGGAGCATGGGAATCAGGGGGTTGTAGCCTCCTTCTGGTTGGAGACAGAGAATTCAGGGAGGTGTAGCTTCCTTCAGGTTAGAGCCTGTAAATAGGTGGTTGGATCCTCCTTCCAATTGTAGCTAGAGAATTGGGAATTTGGTGCTTCCAATGGATATATTCTTTAGAATATATAAGAAATCATTTTGTGGTTTTCTCCCATTTGGGTTTCCGTGTAAATTTTGGTGTACTGTGTTGTTGATGTGATGTTACTTATTTTTATATGCTCATGATATATTGATGATACATATATTGTTAATAAAGTTGAAATTTATGTATTGTGGTTAAAAGTGGTAAAAGTGCTTGTATTGATTCCCCCCCACTTTTAGTATTCCAACAGAAAAAACCATAGGTGCTAGTAGTTATGATTTGAGGGTCCTCTATCCTTATTTTTTTTACCTTCTTCTTAACTTTCTCATAAATTATATATGTAGTAAGTCCATGTAGAATTTCACTCTTTGGATTGGAATAGGCTTCAATCCATGTAAACCAAATCGCCCATACAACCAATCCTATGAGTGAATGATGGTACTTTCTCACCTCATTGTCTTCTAACCAATTTTCAAGTGTTGCTTCCAAAGTTATCCCATACCACCTACCTTTCCCCCTTGTGATGTTTTTTTTTTTATTTCTGCCCAGAGTTCTCTTTTGAAATGACAATGCAAGGAGATATGGTTTACACTCTTTGTACTCCTTTTTCATAGGAAACAACACCCAAGGCCTTACTATGATATGTTTTGTAAATTGACCCATGTTAAAATTTTGATGTCTAGGACCAACAATATGAAAATTTTAGTTTTTAGATGTAATTGTAACTTGATGAAGTGTCAATTCCATGTTTCATATTCATGATTTACCCTTGTTTCTTGATAACCCAACTTAAGCTTGTATTCACTTCCCATTTTGTTAACAATCCACACTAGAAGATTTGGTCGATCCTTGAAGTTTATTGACACTATATTTAGTGCTCCAACACACTATCACACTTCCTTTTCCATCTCTCCGTTAGTCCAATATGGTCTTCCCCTTCCCACCCTAAAGTCCACCAACTAGTGTTATTTCTTGTTAAAAACAATTACAAAAAAAAGGGATGTTTTGGGATGCAGGTACTCTATCAAACCTCGATAATATTGGCACATCCAGGGCTCATATTCATGGAGCCAAGCAAAGTAATATATATATGTATATGTTTAGATGGATATTAAGATAATGCAACCACCTATGATGTTAGCTGGAGAGGAAGAGGAAATTGTTCAATGGTGCAAGGATATGGTTGAATGTTGCTATAAGCTAGAAATGATTCAATTAAAATCTCATGTGCCTCCTCTATTCCAAGGGAGAACAAATAATTTCCAAGATGGTGTACTCAACAAACTATGGTAGGATGTTTTTAAGAAAATACATTCAAAATTGGAATCAACGATTATAGGATGACTAGACCGTGATAGATCTACTAACCTCATACTAATATTATTGTTGTAGGTTATTGTGAAAATTTTCAAAGGATACTTGAGCCTAATTCTTATGGAGGTCACCATTTTGGATATCGGTTTAATTATATCTTGTTTTCATGGCCACTTCCAAGGTATCTACAACTCAATAAAATGAGTAAAGTGTTATAAAAAAGATTCACGAGAGGGAAGGCTATAGGAAATAGAATAAAAATCTAAATCATCAAGGACAATACTACTAGGTAGTGAAGTATGATATCAGTGACTTCATAAAATATGCCTTCGAAATCCATGAAATGTGAACTTGGTGTAGAAATATTTTGATAGGTTGGTCTTATATATACAAGAAAAAATTCAAGAAGAATTGGAACTCACTCATGGATTTCAAGAGTAGAAAGAAAGGGAAGAAGGGTGGTTGTGGTGCATAGATCATCTACATGAATGGTAATGAGATTTCAAAGAAGACACATCCCTAAGCGTTCAACCTCATTGTTGGTAAAGATGACAATATATCTATCACTTGGACCTTGCATGGGGACTTCCTATAGATTATTTCATGCTATGCCCATCATGTTTTCCTTTTCAATTATTCAAATACTATTTCTGCTACAATTTCTCCTTTATCCTTCTTGTTGCATGTCAGATTTGGAACACAAGATGTTGACCCCACAACATTCCATGTATTGTTTACATTTTCAATTCGGTCATCACCTTTTGTGTGGTTTCCAATAAACTTGGATATATTATGTTGACCATGGTATCTAGGATTTCATATTGATAGAATGAAGAACCACCAGAAATAACACTTTCCTCATTTCTCAAAGAAAAGTGTAAGCAAGGTGTTAAAACTGAAAGTTACACTTTGACTGCTAAAGTGCAAGCTCAGTACCCATCAATAGGTTTATGAGATAAGTCTTAAAATGTGGTGTCAAATAGATAAAACTCAGTTCAGCAATGTCAAAACATAGGAAATTCTAGATTAAATGCATCAGCAAAAGAGTGTTGGATTTCCTTCACACACACCTAGGATTTATTTTTCCTAAGGTTATTCCTTGTTTATTAGTCATAATTAGTCATTATTCAGTCTCATATATTTTAGGGAAGAATATTCCACCTGGAGAATATTTTCTTTCAATTGGCACTTCAGTTTGACTAGTTGAGTGGAGTTTAGATGTTGCATTGGTTTTGCCACCATGCAACATTGGGATCATCACCAACTCACTACTCTTTGTTCAGTCAGTTAATTGAAGACTAATTGACTAGTTAACTTAGCTAGGTGGCAGTTCACTCTCGTAATTGCCTGAGAGACTAGACTAGGTGGCAATTTACTCTTGTAACTGCTAGTATGTGTCCAGATCAATATAGACCACCACTATGGTGCATCAGTTACTCATTTATTCTATATATATTGTAAATTATTCACTCTTTGAGTGTGGAATATGGTTAATGATAATTCTTCCATTCTTTCTATCTTGCTTCTTCTTTCTCAGTTTCTCTCTACAAATATGTGTAGTATTTTCTAGCTAGATCTATTCTGTGCAAGTTCAACACATTTACATGGTATCAGAGCCGACAGACTGCTAAGAAAAATCTACACCAAATCATTTTTTTGCAGGTACGAAAGATTGCAGACAACAAAAAGATGGATTATTCACCGAAAATACTTCTCATGCCTCATAACTATTTGGAATGGAAGCCAAAAATTCTTATTCATATTAGATGCAGAGGCTTGTACCAAATAACTATGGCAATGGAAGTAGAGCCTGATTTTGTCGATGAGAAAAATTGCTTTCTCAATAGACAAGATATAGCCATAGGAAGTATCGGCATGTATGTTTCTCCCGAACTTTTCCATCAAGTATATGAAGAAACACAAGGATCAACTCCAAATGAATTATGGACCATATTGGAGGTTCTATTTGGGAATAAAGAATCTTGTGAAGATTTCATGCAGGAGGTCGAACAGATAGAGCCAGAAGAGAAGCCATCAGAAGATCAAGCCTCTTATTATGAAGAGTCTTCTACAAACATTTTTGCAGAAATTAGTACTCCAATAATTGAAGATGATGTCTACTCCATTTCAGATTTATTTTCTGAAATTCATGTGGAATATATATGGCATGCATCTCAGGAGTCACATGCAAACACATTTGCATGCACCATGCATGCATCTTAGGAGTCAAAAAGGGAGCTGCGCACATCAGACGTCATTATGATGTTTTCTAAGAAAAATTTGCAGAAACAAATTGGATATTTGAATTCCTCTGGGGAAAATATCCAATTTCAA
Source organism: Picea sitchensis (assembly GCA_010110895.2). Classification (NCBI taxonomy): domain Eukaryota; kingdom Viridiplantae; phylum Streptophyta; class Pinopsida; order Pinales; family Pinaceae; genus Picea; species Picea sitchensis. Next base: position 23,174 of record SNQJ01S0153870.1, read on the forward strand.
AAAAAAAAATCGTCCAAAACAGAGTCTGGAAAGTGAAGTTATGATCTTTTTAAAATCAACAAAA
>SNQJ01S0153871.1:8776-22092 GCA_010110895.2 Picea sitchensis
GTACAAAGATCAGTTGCAGGGAAAGAAACAGGAAAAAGAAAAACAAGAATACACAGTGCTTGATGAGATCACTGAAAAAGAAATTCCAAAGGAACTAGAAAATCAAAATGTACAACAACAGGAGCAACAGGTACCTCAAACACCTACAAGTGTTGTTAGAAAATCTACCAGGTTAAGTATACCCCCTGAATGATACTCTCCTTCATTGTATTATTTATTATTGACTAATTCTGGTGAACCAGAATATTATTAAGAGAAAATGCAGGTAGACACCAAAAATAAGTGGGAGCAAGGCATGAAAGAGGAAATGGATTCCTTGGAAAATAACCAGACTTGGGACTTGGTTCAATTGCCTACAGGAAAAAGACCATTGTAGAAAAGAGGTACAAGACTAGACATGTTGTAAAGGGGATTTCACAAAAGAAAGGTATAGATTTTGATGAAATATTTTCTCTTGTTGTTAAAATGACTTCAATTAGGACTATTTTAAGTCTTGTGGCAGTAGAATATTTTCATCTTAAACAATTAGATGTTAAAACATCTTTTCTACATGGGGATTTGGAGGAAGACATTTATATGCATCAGCCACAGGGGTATGAGGTCAAAGGGAAGGAGAATTTGGTATGCAGGTTGAAGAAGAGCTTGTATGGCCTAAAGAAACCTCCAAGGTAGTGGTATTTGAAGTTTGACAGGTTTATGCCAGAACATGGTTATAGTAGATGTCATTCTAATCATTGTGTTTATTTTAAAACACTAGAAAATGGAAGCTATATTATCTTGCTATTATATGTAGATGACATGCTTCTTGCAGGGTCTAATATGTAGGATATAAATGTGCTCAAGAAGAAATTAGCTAATTCATTTGCGATGAAGGATTTCAGTGCTGCAAAGAAAATCCTTGGTATGAGAATAACAAGAGATAGGAAAAATCCCAAATTGACATTGTCTCAGGATGAGTACACAGAGAAGGTGTTGGAGAGGTTTAGAATGCAGAATGAAAAACTAGTTAGTACACCTTTAGCTAGCCATTTCAAATTAACTAAGGAAATGTGTCCCAAGACACAGGAGGAGATAGAATACATGTCTAGGGTCCCTTAGTCATAAACATTTGGCAGCTTGATGTATGCAATGGTTTGCAAAATTCCAGATATTGCACATGCAATGGGAGTTGTGAGCAGGTATATGAACAATCCAGGTAAAGAACATTGGGAGGCAGTAAAGTGGATTCTCAGGTATTGGAGAGGTACTTCTACTCATGCATTATGTTTTGGAGGATCAAACACTTTTCTACAGAGATATGTTGATTCAGATATGGAAGGTGATTAAGACGGCAGGAGGAGCACCACAGGGTATGTTTTTACTATAGGTGGAACAACAATAAGTTGGATTTTGAAACTGCAAAAGGTTGTTGCACTTTCAACAACATAGGCAGAGTATGTTGTTGCTACAGAGGCTAGTAAAGAGATGATTTGGTTACAAAGGTTTATGGAGGAATTAGGAAAGAAGTAGGAGAATAATAGGTTGTACTGTGACAGTGAGAGTGTCATTCATCTTGTAAAGAAATCATCCTTCCATTCGAATACTAAGAATATACAGTTGAGGTACCATTTCATATGATCCATCTTGGAAGATGGACATTTGAAGTTGGAAAAGATACACACTAGCCAGAATCCTGCAGACATGTTAACAAAGGGAGTAACCAGGGAGAAACTGAGTTCTTGCTAAATTTCAGTTGGTCTTCAAGAATGAAGATGAAGATGAGAAATTTTCCAGTTCCAAGAAGGTTCAGAGTCCATCATATACAACATCGGTGGATTTGTTGAGATCAGTCTCCAAGTGGGAGATTGTTGGTTGTGGAGCCTGATTATCTTCCTGATTCAGAGGTCTTTCGTTTTTAACCATGTTTATACCCCATGAAGTATTTACACCCCAGAAGTATGTACACTCTTCCATGTGGGGGATTGCAGAGGGGGGTTTCCCCCTCTACGGGGTCCGGAGGGGCTATCCCCTCAGCTGGGGAGTATGGGGGTAGCATCCCCAAAAGGAAAAATTTCCTTGTAAATCTATATTGTAATTTTATTGTAAATATGGACCATTCATTATAAGGTCGCATATCTAAGGGTAGAAATTATGTTAGGGTTTTTTTCCCTAGAAGGAAACCCTCTGTTATGATGGAAATTTATTGCATCTATGAATTATGGCGAATATTGTATTCTGAGATAGGAGACTGTGAGAGAAAGAAGAGGAAGTTACAATGGAATTGTTGTAGGTTGCATCCATTCATTTGTTGGATAATAATAAAGGAAATATCTGGAAATTTCTATGGTGGACGTAGCCCACACTGGGTGAACCACATATATCTGTGTCTCTATTGTATTGTGTATCTTATTTTTTTTATTTCCGCATTTGTTTTATTTTATTGCTCCACGGTCCTGTTTTTCTAACTTGGATAATAAGAATTGAGATCCCATTGCTTTTTCTTTAATGGCCTTCAACTCTTCCTTTGAATTTTGGCTTTAGGTAAGTAGGGAGGAAATAAAGGTGGGGGTGGGATTTCTCCAAAGGAATCTTGTATAGGATGGGGCCTCTCCTTTGATTTTAGGTACATTATTTTCCAAAGCCTCATTAGCACGCTCTTCATCACCACCTAATCCTCATCAAGGATCTTTTGCAACTTCTTCTAGAGTGTGAGTCATTGATAGTGGCTCTTCATCCTCCTTATCATTGCTTGGATCTAAAATTTCAAAATGACTTGCCATTAGAGAAAGAGCTTTGTTTTGGCTTCATTGGGGTGAGTGTTTTCTTTTCTCCCCCCTATTCAATATTTGCATTGGTTGCTTTGATTTTGATCGAGTCTGAGGAGTGAGACACCCCTACTTATAATTCTTAGAAAAATGACCATATTCATGGAACTTATTGCACCTATGGAGCTACTTGCAATCTAGCCCCTAAATATGACACCAATCATCTAGATTTAACCTTATTTCATCTAGAAGACCTTTCTCGAGGTTAATTGTTCCTTTGAATTTTTTCTTTGGGTAAGAAGCGAGGAAATAACGGAGGGGGTGGGCTTTCTCGAGAGGACTCTTGTATAGGATGGGATGTCTTCTTCGATCTCAGGTACATCATTTTCCAAGGGCAGGGATAATTTGAAGGATGGAAATTTATTTTAAAATGTAGAAACATGGGCTAATATTTCTAGTCCTTAATATGAAAAATATAAAATGTTTGAAGATAGGTTTGTAAAAATATTCAAGTTTCTAAGGATTTTATATGGTTCCTATATCATTTTGGCGATTTTTTGAGTGAAATAATTTTATTCTATGGAACTTGGGCGAATCATTTTTAGAAAAAAATGGAAATTGGTGAATCGTTTTTTGGGAAAAAACATGGAAAATTATCCCATTGGCGAAATTTAGCCCCTAAAATCATCTATGTACAAGGGTGCTTCTTTAGCATTCGAGGATATTTTGCAACTACTATATTGTGAGACACTAGTAGTGGTTATTCATCCTCCTTATCATTGTTTGGGTTTAAAATTTCAAAACTATTTGTCTAATTAGAGTAGGAGCTTTGTTTTGGTTTCATTGGAGTGATTTTAGTCTTTTCCTCGCCCTATTTTCTATTTTCATCAGTTTCTTTGATTTTGATTGAGTTTGAGAAGTAGGTTGAGTTTGAGGAGTAGGTTTCCCTACTTATAGTGCTTAGCAAAAGGGCCATATTCATGGCACTTATTGTACCTACTCATAATCCATCTCCTAAATATGACACCAATCATCTATAATTAACCGTATTTTCTTACAAGACCTTTCTCGAGGTTCAATTTTGCATATATTTGTGCACGTGCATTGACATGTTTTTTTGCATTGCATTATCGATAAACTTGCCTATGTTGTTTCCTATCAATTGGAATGTTGGATCATCCTATAAAATGTGTGGAAAATGGCAGTGATGGACCAAAATTGGGTTTGTTACAAAGATGTCTTTTTCTAGGTTAAAATTCATTGGCCAATGGTTCAGTGATAAAAGGTAGGGTTGGTTTCTCACTATCAATTCATGATCTCCTTCATTTAGAACACGAAAGTAATGTATCATCTAACATAGACACAAGTTTACAACACCCTTCATCAGAGAGGCCTAATATTCCAATAGTGAGAGTTCAAGAACCTTATGACTTGGCCATGGCCTGAGAAGTGATCGAGATCTTAAGTTATGGGACCTCTAGAAGATTCCTCTCAAAATGCTCATGGAAGATGCATTGAATGTGATCAATCCAATCTGCATGTAGAACTAGTTTGAACACTTGCCTTAGGCAAGAACTAAGAACCAAGTTGTGGAGAATTCATGGAACTTATTTCACCTACTCATAATCTAGCTCCTAAATATGACAACAATTATCTATAATTAACCTTTTTCTTTAGAAGACCTTTCTCAAGGTTCAATTTTGCGTAGATTTGTGCACATGCATTGACATTGTTTTTGGCATTTCCTTATTGATAAACTTTCCTATGTTGTTTCCTATCAATCAGAACGTTGGAGCATCCTAGAAAATGTGTGGAAAATGAAAGTGATGGACCAACATTGGGTTTTCTACAAAGTTGTCTTTTCCAGGTTAAAATTCATTGGCCAACGGTTCAATGCTAAAAATTAGGGTTAGTTTCTCACTATAAATTCATGATCTCCTTCATTTAGAACGTGAAATTAATGTATCATCTAACGTAGAGAGAATTTTACAACACCCTTCCTTAGAGGGGCCTAATATCCCAATAGTGAGAGTTCAAGAACCTTATGACTTGGCCATTGCATGATGAACTTCCCCACTAGGTATTTTTTTGCGAATAAAATGGCTTTTATTCACTAGGATAAGTGATTGAGATCTGAAGTTGTGAGACACTACAACCCCTTGTATGTCATGAACCCACATTCCCCACACACCCTCTACAAAGGAACCCATGAATGAGACACTACAACCCCTTGTATGTCATGAGCCCCATGCCCATTGAGTCTTGAACCTTAACCACTTCATCCACTTTACATGTCTTAGAGAGGGATCTCTTGGAAACACTCCTTGACCTAGGGAAAGATATACCCACTAGGAAACCTCGTCAACCTTCCCATGTCCAATATTGGCAAGTCAAATAATGTCTTTGAGCACTTAATTGTTTGACAGGGTAATATTTTATGCACATGCTTAGGTGGCTCATTTATTGACTTGATTTACTTATCATGATATTTTGACTTGAGATCCTTGGAGGGCGTGCTTATTTGTCTTTGCAGGACCTAGTTGGTGGACAGTTCTAAAGGAACAAGCCTAGCTTCCAGGCTTCCATGGGGATTGAAGCCCACGGGTGGATGCCAAGGGTCCGCATGTTAGATGAGAGAGATGAAACTTGAGAGGCCTAGGATATGACTTGAGAAACAAAACCTAACCCCTGCATGCCAAACATTTTTCCTAGGAAAGGAAAAACATCATCTTTAGGAGCATGACATCAACTAGGGGGGATAGGGTTTGGTGGTGAGCTTACCACTCATTGGAACTTAGACGTTTTGAGGAGAATGAGGCTTTGACCATGAAGAAAGTGACTTGGATGCTTGACATGTTTCTTTGGGAATCCTTCCTACACTCCTCCAACACCAAAGACTTGCTCCTAGTGCCAAAACGTCCCCTAAAGGTGTGATGTCACTTTAAATTAGGGTTTCTCTTTGTGTAAAAGTAAATTTTAAGTGAATTGTTAATATTATTTTGTAAAAGGGGAAATATTAGGGTTGTTGACCCCTAGTCTTGTGGTTTACCCTAATAATATGTGGACAAACTATTTTGGAGACATTTTGTATAAATAGAGATCATCAGATCTCATTTCATAACATAACTCTCCCATTGTGAGAAGTGCATGGCTGAAATTTTCGCTACCTTTGGAGTTCTTATTGTCTCTTGTGCTATGGAATGGTTTCTTTGATTATGGTGATGATGATGATGATGATGCACCATCTCTTGGAGGTCACGTCTAGCTTATTGTGGTGGTTTACATTGGCATGTTAAAGGCTTTTCTTGGATTGGAATGGTTCTTTAATTTTTTACTATCATTGGTAATTCAATTTAACTTTTTTTGAGCTAAGGCTAAATAGGGAGTATAAGTACATACACCCCTATCCTAGTTTCCACCATAATTGTTAAGCTTTAAAATTATTTGCAAAGGTTTTGGTTAAGGAAGTATAAGGATATACACCCCTCAATTTCAAACCCTAGAGAGGTTACTTGCCTTGAGGAATAAGAGGATTTATACCCCCAAGGATCTAGTATCCCTAACTATTTCTCTAAGACCCCATTAACCCATAACTAAAGGCACTAATCGTTGCATTGGAGATATAAATGATTGCATTGGTAAACATGAAATTTCAATATTTTGGTTTTCTCTCACTTGAAGTTTGTTCCCCTAGCCTTGAGCTAACTTGCCTCATTGAGGCGTCCCCTTTCAACCACAATTTATTTATACTATAGTAAAACTAACTTACATCCACTACCACTGCACAAACCCTAGATAACTAACCCTAGACTAGCCCTAAAAATCTGCCCTAACCTCCTACTAACCTAGGCATTGATTTGATTGGATAATTTTTCTGATATAGACATTGGTTTTCTATAGCCATAAGTCTGGTAAATTTCATGCAGAAACCTTGAACATAACTTCACTCATAACTTACCTTTCTACCATCACTATTTTCTAAAATTTTTCCACTTTATTCTACTTGTTTAAATACAATTTTTGGGTAGATTATTTTTGGATTTTGGTGGATAGATTCACTTCTGTCACAACAAGTCTTATACAACCATAAGGATGAAAAATACTTCTTCATACATCTTTTATGACAACCATAACTTATTGCTAAAGTCTCATGCTATAGATCGTGAAATTCTCTAGTGTTTATCTACTTTGTTGCAAGCACATTTCATTGAACTTTTAGAAACTCTAATACTTGTTTCTTCACTGATATATATTGTTATTTGTTGCTGAAAATTAGGGATAGCAAGACTAACTTGCTGATCCAACTAACATATTATATTGCACAATGGTTTTTCATTGTGTCTCAGGCAGGTACTAACTTCTCGGCAATTCATCCAATGCTTTGGAAACCCCTTGAACCTTCCCAAGAATCTTTCCCAAGACCTGCATACCATTTATAATTGACCTATAGGGACATCCTCTTCATCTTCATCCTTTTCCATATCATTCCCCGTAGGGTCACCGAGACTCCCCCCTTGAGGTGACTACCTCACCTCTAAAGTGACACGGGCACCTGCCTAAGGTGATAGTGGGTAGGTGCCCTCCTAGTTGTCGCCAATTGGTGGTTGGGTTGGGATTTTCCGAACCTACAACTTGTGTGATAACAAGAGTAAAGAGAAGCTGCGTAAAACCTATGCTATCAACTCCTTCAATGATTACAAAGACCATTGATTAAGCACATTACACGATTTTTCTTAAATTGTTCATTTTACACAGTGAGAGATTGTATAATATGGACAACTATGTTCAATAATATTAGAACACTCGATTGGTATCGATCCATGAGATGTAACCATCATTAGGAGGTTATAAGCTCAAATAGATTATATCTCAAATACAATGGATAAATATGAATATACCACAATGGGCGGCCTACCTTCGTTCATTCATTAGGAAAGATGTCTTTGTTGTTTCTTAACCACTAAATCATTGGCATGTAGCTTTCTTTAATTTTAATACCCTCGTCCCTTTTAATATTGTTTTAGTTTATCTAAATTTCAAGGGCCTCATTAACCTTTGTTTTACCATTATGGTCCATCTTAGTGATATTTGGTTTGTCCTATATGCAAATGAGATGGTCAATGTATTGAGAGTGCTCTACCAGGGTTGATCTTTTAACACGATTATATTTAATATCAACACAACACTCTAAAATTCTAACATGTAGAGATCTCTCTATCTCATCAATATAATTCTTTCCACATAAGTAGGGAATGGTATAAACATCATTTCGATGTTTTAGATCAATGGTATCTTTAACATAATCTAACATGTTCTTTAGAATGTTAGGAGGGGTGAAGGTCACTCTGATGGTACCTTTCTTAAGTGTTTTTGCAATTTTTTTTGTGGTTCCTTTGATATAAGGAAATGTGATCATATTTCCTTCTTCAAGTTCACAAATATTGTGGTGTCCCCTCCTAGAKTTTAAGACAAGATTTKTGAATTYGTATTCCCTATAGCCATTGTTTTTAAAACTTTAGSCAAGTGTCYCAATTCTTTCTMTATGTGATCATTATCTAAAACTCTAATAGCTTGAGCCACYAGTGTRTTGATGACACCAAATTTTTGAATGGGGTGGTGATGAGAATTAGCATGAAGATACATGTCCATATTAATTTTCTTTTGGTATACTTGATGGGAAAGCAAACCACCATTTCTCTTAAAGTTCATAAGGATATCAACGAATGGGATGCTATTGTTTTCTTCTATTTCCATTATGACTCTTATGCTCTTAGATTGATCATTCAAATGTCAAATATTTAAACTTGTCTAAGGTTTCTTTTCCATGTTGCCAAATTATGTAGGTGTCATCTACAAACCTTTTCCTTAGTTGAGGCTTGAGAGGAAAGGAATCAATAGATTGTTTTTTAAGCCATTTCATGTACAAAACAATGACTATCGATGAAAATTTGGATCTTGTTTCTATGCCTTCAATTTGTTCATAAATACTTCCATGAAACCTGAAATACATTGATTTCAGGAAAACTTTAATAAGATTTGCAATTTCCTCATCTTTGATATCCTTGATTACCTTGATAGAATCATCTAGTATGAGAGTTTTGGTAGATAGTGAGACTACATTGAGAGAATTCTTGATGGCCACTGTCACCTCTTTTGTGCTTTTATTGTGTAGTCTCTATTGAGTTTTCTATATCTTTTGTTGATGGCTTAGGGATTGAAGTTGAATTGTTTTCTATTTGCAATTTAGAGTATAGTTTATCACACATTTACATAAATGGATGGAAACTTGAGTATAATTTAAATGATGTATAGAAATACATATAAATGACTTGTCATATCCTTAAACATGGGTGTGGTGGTTATTCCCCATAGCAAGGGTCTTTCTACAATCATTGTGCATATTCAAGCAAGAAATTAAATATAGGAATTGCTATCGCTCTGTAAATTCCCAGAGGTTGTCAGGGTAGAGGAAATTTACTAGAGGTAACTTTATCCAACCACTTCGAAACTGGGATCTAGCCCTGCTAGTTTCAGAGAGGGATCTCTCTGTAAGATTTAGATATGCTTTAACTTAAAAATTTTAGGCTAGTTAAGTAGAGTAAGGTCGAATGGTTTGTTTTTTCTTTATAAAATTGGTTGAAAGAGAGTTTACATATCCATTGGGCTATGGGGTCTGTATTATAAGGATAGAGATCTAAACAGGAACTAAAAGATTCTTTTCACAAGGCAAGATAATGCATTCAATGGATTCTTGAGCAGCAAAGTGATGGATAGCAGAAAAGATGAGAATGTCAATTAAAGTAAAGAAGCATTTAATAATTTCTTCACTGTAATATGAGAAGATAAACATTAATATCTATAAAGTCGGAGACAGGGTATACAAAGATAAATCCTGCAACATGCGCTACTTTTAAAAGACCAGATTAGAAAACAATATGACAACTGAGCGAGAAAAACATTTAACATATAAAGATAAACATCACCAATGAATAACATGCGAGAATCCTGTGAAACATCCCTTTGTATTACTGGAAGATCTCTTGATAAACAATTACAGTCTTTTTTGGCTTACAGGGCGTAAAGATCAACCCTTCATACTTCAAAGTTTGGAGTATTTATAATAAAAAATTACATACAATCGTATCATTAAAGATCAGGATGTGGCAAATTCTAAATTTAGCTAACTAACTCGACGAGATACAAAAATTCAGGAACTGTTGATGATGTGTTGAAATCTTCATGCTAATTTCTGTGAAAACCGTTGGTGAGTCATCTGCACGACTTCGTCTGACCGGATTGTTGACAGGGCTTGGACACCTCATCGCCTACTCGATCATATTGCATAGCTCTTCCCACTGAAGATGACTGGGAATGATGAATTTGAGTAGTCTTCGGTATATTTCATCCATCTCTGTCTACTTGGCAAAAGTTGGATTGACGATTAAAATATACCGGATCTCATGCTGTATGTTGATGTCTGGCTGCAAGGTTTCTAAGAACGCCTTGAGCATTATGCTGCCATGTATTCCCAACAATTTCGAATCAGGGAGGGTCATTAACTTGTCATTTAAGACCCTTAAATCAGGGAGACCTTTCTTCTGCAAAGCTTCGATTTTACCGAAAAAATTTTGTACTCTTGTGTCCATAGTCTGGACCTTCTCCTCCAACTGTAGAATTAGTCCTCTTTTGGTTAGAACCCTCTTGACCTCGAGGATGGTTTCCATCCTATCTTCACTCTTCGGATCCTCTAATTCTTCCCTGGTTTTTGAATTCAGGAATTTGATGATCTCAGTGGCTTCTGTGGGCATTTCTCCCAGTTCTCCTCTTATTTTCTCAATAGCTTGCCTGCTCCTTTGTACTAGTTCATTTTGCTCGAACATGATTTGCAGCCATAGTAGAAGCATTTGCCAAAGTGGAGAACACCATTTCTCCAGTTTTCCTATGCAGATTCATTTGATCGGCAGGGTGCACATCTCTGGTATGAAACTTGAACGTTGCCCTTTTGTAATTGGTGATTACCTTCGGGTCAGGAACATGTGCCTACAAAAAATCCATGTGCATTCTACCCTTCTCAGTATCGAATGTAGACAATAGTCTGTGTTGTTCCATTGATGTATGTTTCCAAAACTGAGCATAAGTGTTGCTGGTCAGCATTTGATTCCTCTTCTTGATCAGATCATACTTCTCAAAAATACTCAACTTTGGTCCTCCTTTACTCGGCTGGTCAATTAGTGAGGTATCCATCGGCTTCTTAGACTAAATTGTAGACATATTCTGTTTGTTTTTTGTGATAGGATGTGATTGATCACCTTCCATAGTAGTAGTGGATTGGGTTTCCTTTTCGCCAGCCGTGTCAATTGTATGACTGGATTTTAGCCTTTTGGTGTGTAATTGGAAATCTTCAGCCGAGACCTCGGTGACGGAAGGTGAAGTATCCTTCCTGGGTATTTTCTCCTTGGGAACCTGTGGTGTGGTTATTTGCGAGATAGTAATTGAGGGTTCCTACTATTCTACCTCTTCCAGAGTGTTTGTCTCCCACTCTATTTGATTTGTGAACCTTTTTATCTCAGGCTTGGGTATATGAATATATGGAACATTTTTATTCTTAACCCTCATCTCTGAAATTATCCCACATGGATCATAGTGCCACAAGAAACTAACTTCGAACTTCTTCTCTGTCAAAATTATGTCTGCTTCTTCCTCGACGCCTCGGCTATTACAGATGAAAGACCCAATTTGCCCTTTAATTTTGAACTGTTGTTTCTTCTTCATAGACACAAAGTGTATGTCGTCTGAGTTTATCATTTGTCTTATATATTCCAGAGCAAATATCCTCATGGGTAAATACTTGGGTAGTTTGTATGGAGCTAACTTGCATCCATATACTCTAACATCGGTATGATTTTGGTAAAGATACCAATCTTCAGTTTTTGCAAGGTCTGAGAGGTGTAAGATCCTCTGAATCTCCTCGTTTATTCTTGGTTCTAGTCTGTCGTTGAGCATGCTCACCACTGGGTGGTAAAACTTCTCGATAAACTATTTGAAACTGAACTCTGTGGAATTTCACCTGAGCAGCGAAGTCCAAGATGTTACTACCTACGGCTTCCCGTTCTTGTCCATTTTCTGCATTGAGAAAGAGAACTTGTCTTCTTGAAAGAAAGTGAACATGTAAGCCATTATGGAGGAATACCGGAACATGCCCTCTGTGGTGAAATTTGAAAGCTACTCGTGAATACTTCTTGCCAGGAAAGTGCTATAGTCAAAATGAGTGGTGGGCCTTTCCTCTGTAGAGAAAATGGACAGAAAACCCAATAAGGGTTCATCCACCCATTGGTATGAAAAATAACCAAGCAGAGAATAGAGCAATGAAATGACTTGGTTTCCCTTCTCTGAGAACAGGGAGGAAGGATGCGGGGGATTTGTCTTGGGGAGCTAAGAATCCTGTGAGAGGAAAAGCTCAAAAATATGGGCTCTCTGAGGGAAAGATAGTTTCTGGTACAACTCTGTTATGACTTCAAGATTAAAAGGAGAGGCGAATTCAGTTCTGAGTATCTGCATCATCTGATCAATGGATTCTGGTGTGATGAAGAACAGAGTTTCTCCCGATGAGGAGACTATGGTTCTCTGGTCGTGGAGGTAATGAGCCTGGAATTTAAGGGAAAATTCAGGGAAATGATGGACCTGGGGGAAAGGTATAGAGGAAGGTTGGACTCCCAGAGCCCAATTTCATCACTCTGATCTAAGAAAGTATCTTTGAGCCACGACTGTAACTCCGTGAATTCGAATTCGCATCTTGTGTCTGTGATTAGGTGATATTTTTCGGCCAATGGGATCCTGTAGAGGTCGACAGGAGGTGGGAGGAAAGGATTTTCCTTGTCTTTCTCTTTCTTGGACTTTGGCGCCATCAATGTGGAAAATACCTGCAATTCAAACAAAAAATGTTAGCGGGAATGGCAGTGGTTTTGGGTTGCTGACTGAATCTGGAAGAGGACAAGGATAAACTTCCTGGTGTGAGGATAAGATTAGAAATGGGCGAATGACGGATGTGAGTCAGTTTTGAGCAAATGAATACCCATTGGGGCGGGAGACAGATCAATAGGCTAATGGATAAGTTAGCTTGTAATAAATGGCCAATGAGTCCTTTGGAGTGTGAGATGGCAGGTAGAAACGAGTGACGAGTACAACCGGGTGAAGTGGAGGGTGTTGATTGGGGACCAACCATGGTGAAGGGACCTGTGATGGGTGAACAGGGGGATGAACTGACAAAGTTATGTGATGTGACCATTAGGAGAAGATTGTGGAAAAATGATGTCACAGGGTGGCGGGGGTATATCAGGAAAATGGTAAGTGGTAAGTGGTAAGTGGAAAAAGTGGTTTGCAGTAAATGGTGGGAGTTTGAAGTAATAGGTTGCTGCCACGTTAGAGGAGGGGGCCTGATAGAAAACCATTCCATTCCGAACCCTGCCCCCCCCACCGTTAAAGATAGATCGGTCGAGGGGGTCTGAAATACATAGTCAGTTGTCCATCGGTGCACTTGTCGCTGGACCGTAGATCTGAGCATGACCTTTAACC
>SNQJ01S0153871.1:22238-44277 GCA_010110895.2 Picea sitchensis
CCGTTAAAGGTAGATTGGTCCGGGGGGTCCGAAAAATCTTATTGACCATAGATCTGAGTGCCATCATCTCAACCATTCATCTGTGCACCTTCTTTAACTTGTCAACACAAAATTATATTTGTTCTGAAAACTTAGGATAAGTTCTTTATGTGGATTTACCAGCATTCCCCTGCTTTGTATCACCATGGGGGTTAGACATTCACCTTTCAAACATCAAAGGTATGTTTCAACATCGATCATCATGCATATTTTATTGAAATAAAGGCCACTAACCTATGCTCTAACCTACTTATCTATGAAATTTATCCCATATTAAACTATTGGACTAAGAAATTACTCTATCTTAGGGTTATTTAACCAAGATTAGGCAGTTTGGTCAAATATATTCACTAGCTAAACTAATCAGCTTGGCTAAGATTAAACAGTTTAGCCAAGTTTATTCACTAATCCTATCAACATCAATTTAAAAGGACTTGGTCATGCTTAAATTGTATGGTCCAAGTCATTGTTATTGCATGGGGCTTTATTCAATTTCTTTTATGCCCTCTTTTATTCTTTTCTTTCTTTTCTTTTCTTTTTTCTTTTTCTTTCATTTCTTTCTCAAATCATTTACATAATGGAAAATTATTTGGCAACCAAACATAGTGAAAAGATGACATTTCAGTCACCATTTGATCCTATAAATTATAGGGTTATAACAACGTCTCCACCTGAGGATGGTACTCTCCTTGTGAAGTGCCAAGAATCATGCTTCCTGATGTTCTGAAAAGTTTTCCACGGTTTCTTTTGTTGTTTGATTTTTTTTTATTTTTGAAAATTTTGACGACAATTTTCAGTGGCTCAAGGCCTTCTCTACAGGCTTCAACCATCTGATCAAAGTTATTCATTCAAAAAATTGTAAGCAAAATGAAATGATTTGTACAATGGAGAGGTGAGACTGAAAGTCTCTACTGAGGAGGTGAATAGTGCTTCAGCATTCTGCCATTCACAGGTCCTCCAGGAAGATTGGTCCCATCATTGTGGTTGAGAAGAAAAGCATTATTTCCTGTGAATGCTTGAATCATGTAAGGTCCCTTCCATAAACTATCAAATTTTCCATGCTTCCCCTTATCTTCATTTTGAGCATCCCACCTCAGAACCAGATCACCTAGCTCAAAGTCATCTTCTTTAGTTCTTTTATCAAAGATCTTTTTAATGCTCTCCTGGACAACCTGAGTTTTGTTGTATACTTCTTCTCTAGACTGTTGCAAGCATATCATCTGGTTTATCCTTCTTTGAGAGTCGTTCATCTCGGCTTGCATCTCTTGCAGCATTTTCATGACGGGAACCCCTAAAGAGGTAGGAAAAAAATCTTCAGTGCCATAGACCAATTGATACAGAGACATACCAATTGACCTCTTAGTGGTCAGTCTGTCAGCCCACAATGCGAAAACCATATTGTTATGCCATGACTTTTTGTTTTCTTGCAGAGTCTTCTTAATAATGTTCACGAGGGTTTTGTTGGATGACTGAACCAGCCCATTTCCCTGAGGGTAATAAGTTGTGGAGTGTCCCAAAATGATATGATACTGGTTGCAAAAATCTATGAGCTTCTTAGATAGGAAAGCGACTGCATTGTCAGTTATGATTTTTCTTGGACATCCAAAGCGAGACAAGATATTACTTTCTAGAAATTTAATAATGACAGAATCAGTAGCTTGCCCGCTTGGTACAACTTCAATCCATTTTGTGAAATAGTCTGTAGCAGTGAGGATCCACCTGTGCTGGCCCGAAGAGGGAGGATGTATTTCTCCAATAAATTCTAATCCCCATTGTTGAAAAGGAGCTTCAACAGAGATTGGTTTCAGGGGAAAAGGGAGGAGCTTCTTTTTTCCCTTGAACAACTGACATTTATGGCACAAAGTCACTTTTTGATGCACGTCAGCAAATAGTGTAGGCCAATAAAATCCAACTCTGAGGATTTTATTAGCTCTGGTCTTCCAACTCAGGTGACCACCACAGTCTCCTGCATGAAAATCCTGTAATACTTTGTCAACTTCATCTTTTAACAGACAATTCAAAAAAATACCTCCAGGATCCTTCCAATAAAGATTCCCTTCTAGAATGCAAAATTTTAATGCTTTCAATTTCAAAAACCTAGCTTTAGTTTTGGTCAGAGTAGGGGGAGCCTGTAAGTTATGCAAAACAAATATCAGGTCTACATACCATGGAGAGTTTAGCAATACCTCTTTCATGCTTGGAGTCGCCTACTCTCCCTGTTCATCTACTGCAGCTAAGAAATTGATATCTAGAGCATGGAAATTAGATTTAGCCATTAACTTTGCTATACCTTGACCTTTAATTAGTTTAGTAGGCTTAATCTCTATGTCATACTCCAAAATGATAGCAATCCATTTTCCTCTTCTGCCATCTGGATTGTCCTAGGTTAAAATGTTCTTTACTATTGCGTTCAGAACATATGCAATTGTGTGGGAATGGAGAATATATACTCTAAAATGTTTTATGGATTTTACCAGGGAAAAAGCTTGTTTCTCCATTATTTTATAATTCAAAGCAGCATATTTCCCTTAATTGATATGACATATCAGCGTCGAAACCGTCAGTGAATTTTATCAATGCCAAACCTTGTGGGGGGTTAATATTGGTTGAAATCGCATTGTACAAATTTTTGAAACAGGTGCAGTAGTCTTGTACTGTTTCTCCTTGGTTCCTTCTGATGTTTTCATATTCTGACAAGATCTGGAGAGGATTTTTCTTTACCTCACATCTGTCTAGAAAAATTCTTTGAAACGTTGTAAGGTCGACCACAGAAGCAGCATGTAAGCCTTTGTACCATTTCTTAACATCCCCAGACAGACTCTGCGCAAATAGTCTCATTTGAACGTCAGCTTCATCTACTTCCTGCAAGTCAAAATAGTCATTCATTTTATCAATGTGTTGTTATGCGTTCAAGGGCCCAGTACCATCGAACTATGGAAGTCATGTTTGATAGTCCTGGGGCATAGCATGTAGAGGTGCAGCCAACACCAAAGGAGCATATTTGGCTGCCATTATAGGTGGAGGAGGCGGGACAACAACCTGGATGATGGGCGGGGAGGTGAAAGAAGATGAAGAGGATGAAGGACTAGCAGGCATAGAGTGAGTGGGTTGAAGTTTTACAGAAGTTGCAATAACAGTTATGGCAGAAAGTTCGACCGACTGTTGGAAGTGGGCTTGGTGTAAATCTTGATCAAGATTCGCTACCAAAGTTTCTAGCTTGTTGAATTTTTCAAGGAGTTTTTTATCAGGGACTGCCCTAGGAGATAGTATTTCAGGGGTCCGTGGTTGCAGGATGGTTTGATCTAAAATGGTTCCAGTCACAAAGCTATCATATTTCGTTCTAAATAGGATTTGTTCAAAAGTGGTGTGAAAGTTGAGATCTTGGAGGGCAACAAGTTTCTCTGGAAGAGAAAAGGACCTGTGAATGGGACTATGACTCCATGAACCTTCTGCAGTAATTTTCTTTCTGAGTAACTATTCTGGATTATCAGTTACTACTGCAGGTTCTGGGTCTGGGTGAGATCGAGTATAAGCTCTTTTAGGAGCCAAACTTTTAATTTTTATATCTTTTTATTTTTATGAATCCAAAATCACTATGTACAAACTTTTAACAGCCTCTCCACATTATTTCTTTCTCAGATTTATGATTAGCTCAGAAATAAAGTTTTCTTCTAGGGAAAAGAAATCGTGGGATTGAAAGTTTGTGTAGTCTTCTCTAGTATGGTCGCTACTATGTTATCGCTCTATAAATTCCCAAAGGTTGTCAGGGTAGAAAACATTTACCAGAGGTAACTTTATCCAACCACTTTGAAACTGGGATCTAGCCCTCCCAGTTTTAGAGAGGGATCTCTCTGTAAGATTTAGATATGTTTTAACTTCAAAATATTAGGCTAGTTAAGTAGAGTAAGGTTGAATGGTTTGTTTTTTCTTTATAAAATTGGTTGAAAGAGAGTTTACACATCCATTGGGCTATTTCGTCTGTATTATAAGGATAGAGATCTAAATAGGAACTAAAAGATTATTTTCACAAGGAAAGATAATGCATTCATTGGATTCTTTAGTAGCAAAGTGATGGATAGTAGAAAAGAAGAGAATGTCAATTAAAGTAAAGAAGCATTTAAGAATTTCTTCACTGTAATATGAGAAGATAAACATTAAGATATATAAAGTTGGAGACAGGGTATACAAAGATAAATCTTGCAACATGCACTACTTTTAAAAGATTAGATTAGAAAACAATATGATAACTGAGCGAGAAAAACATTTAACACAAAAAGATAAACATCACCAATGAATAACACGTGAGAATCCTGTGAAACGTCCCTTTGTATTACTGGAAGATCTCTTGATAAACAATTATAGTCTTTTTTGTCTTACAGGGCGTAAAGATCAACCCTTCATACTTCAAATTTTGGAGTATTTATAATCAAAAATTACATATGATCCTGTCATTAAAGATAAAGACGTGGCAGATTCTAAATTTAGCTAACTAACTCAACAAGATACAAAAATTCAGGAACTGTTGATGATGTGTTGAAATATTCATGTTGATTTCTGGGAAAACTGTTGGTGAGTCATCTGCAGGACTTTATCTGATCGGATTGTTGACAAGGCTTGGACACCTCATCACCTACTCGATCATATTGCATAGCTATTCCCACCAAAGATGACTGGGAATGATGACTTTGAGTAGTCTTCCGTATATTTCATCCATCTCTGTGTGTTTGCCAAAAGTTGGCTTGACGATGAAAATATACTGGATCTCGTGTTGTATGTTGATGTCTAGATGCAAGGTTTCTAAGAACGCATTGCCCATTATGCTACCTTGTATTCCCGAAAATTTCAAACTATCTTTGGCCACTGTGGCCAGCCTCTGTTTATAATCAAGGAGGGTCATTAACTTGTCATTTAAGACCCTTAAATAAAGGAGACCTTTCTTCTGCAGAGCTTCGATTTTACCGAAAAAAATTTGCACTCCTGTGTCCATAGTCTGGAGCTTCTCCTCCAACTATAGATTTATTCCTCTTTTACTCAGAACCCTCTTGACCTCGAGGATGGTTTCCATCCTGTCTTCAATCTTCAGATCCTCTAATTCTTTCCTGGTTTTTGAATTCAAGAATTTGATGATCTCAGTGGCGTCTATGGGAATTTCTCCCAGTTCTCCTCTTATTTTCTCAATAGCCTTCCTACTCCTTTGTACTAGTTCATTTTGCTCGAACATGATTTGCACCATAGGCCATATTTCATTTATGGATTTGGATATATCCATCCAAATATTTTCCTTGGCCTCAGTGAGTGTCTTGCCTGCCATCGTCTGCTTTTGAAGTTGCTGCAATTCCTATTTGAGCTTGTCTGATGCTTGTTTCTCCATGGAGTAACTGGTCTAGTAAGAAGACTTAAGTTCCTGAAGGTCCTCAACCTCCTTTTTAAGTCTGCTAATTTTTGTCTCTTGCAAGTTAATCTCCTCCATGGATTTTTCCAGTTCTACTGTCTTTTTCAGATTTGTCAGTGGAGTTGCTGAGGGAATATCTACTAAGGGGGTTCCTTCTACAGATGATGTGCTTACTCCTGTAAGTGGAACTGCGCTCAATGGAATGACTTCCATGGGTGTTGATTGTTCCTTCCCTTTCAATAACCTTTCCAGTTATGCTTCCATCTCTTTCAACTGTGCATTCTTCTCCATGATCAACTTGAGCATCTCGTCCTTCTCTCCTTTTATTTCAGCTATCTCCTTTGCTTGTGAATCTTCCATTGGTGGCAGTTTCAGTTGTTTCCTCAGAGATGCTATATCTGCATTTTTCTTTTTAAGCATCTCCTTTATTGCTTTCACATTCGAGGGGTCATACCTGATCTTGAGGACCAATTATTCCAACCTCTTAATTCTTTTATCCTTTTCAAAGGATGATATCTTCACTAACTTCAGTTGTGTCTGAACATTGCTCAGAGAGACCTGTAATTTAGCAGTTGTAGTAGAAGCATTTGCCAAAGTGGAGAACACCATTTCTCCAGTTTTCCTATGAAGATCCATTTGATCGGCAGGGTGCACATCTCTAGTATGAAACTCGAACGTTGCCCTTTTGTAATCGGTGATTACCTTTGGGTCGGGCACCTATGCCTGTAGAAAAGCCATGTGCATTCTACCCTTCTCAGTATCGAATGCGGACAATAGTCTGTGCTGTGTTGTTGATGTCTGTTTCCAAAACTAAGAATAAGTGTTGTTGGTCAGCATTTGATTCCTCTTCTTGATCAGATCATACTTCTCAAAAATACTCAACTTCATTCCTCCTTTACTCGAGTGGTCAATTAGTGAGCTATCCGTCAGCTTCCTAGACAAAATTGTAGACATAATCTGCTTGCTTCTTGTGATAGGAAGTGATTGATCACCTTCCATAGTAGTAGTGGATTGTGTTTCGTTTTTTCCAGTCATGTCAATTGTATGACTGGATTTTAGCCTTTTGGTGTGTAATTGGAAATCTTCAGCCAAGACCTCGGTGACGGAAGGTGAAGTATCCTTCCTGGGTCTTTTCTCCTTGGGAACATGTGGTGTGGTTGTTTGTGAGATAGTAATTGAGGGTTCTTGTTGTTCTACCTCTTCCGGAGTGTTCGACTCCCACTCTGTTTGATTTGTGAACCTTTCTATGTCAGGCTTGGGTATATGAATATATGGAACATTTTTATTCTTAACCCTCATCTATGAATTTATCCCGCATGGATCATAGTGCCATAGAAAACTAACTTCGAACTTCATTTCTGTCAATAGTCTATCTGCTTCTTCCCCGATGCCTCGGCTATTATAGATAAAAGACCCAATTTGCCCTTTAATTCTGAACTGTTGATTCTTCTTCAGAGACACAAAGTGTATGTCGTCTGAGTTTATCATTTGTCTTATATATTCTAGAGAAAATATCCTCACGGGTAAATAGTTGGGTAGTTTGTATGGAGCTAACTCGCATCCATATAGTCTGATCTCGATATGATTTTGGTAAAGATACCAATCTCTAGTTTTTACAAGGTCTGAGAGGTGTAAGATCCTATGAATCTCCTCATTTTTTCTTGGTTTTGGTCTGTCGTTGAGCATGCTCACCACTGGTGTTATCCACATTTTTGGTTATCATGATGATGACATGGTGATAGATGATCTAGCTCTTCTTTAAGATCATTTTCATGAAGAAAGTTACACTTGTCAGTTTCTCAAAATCACTCTTTTGAAGACAGTACGCAGGCTGCATATATATTTCCTTGCGGAAATGCTTGATTTCCGCAGGCTGCATTCCATCAGACTGCGGACCTTCCGCACTGTGTCAACGGTCAGGGTGCGGAAATGATTCTTAATGGAGAAAACGGATAAGTTCTCGATCCTTCTAGAAGGAATCTTCTAGAAAGATGAGTTGGAGTTCGAATGGTTGGCAAGTTCATGAATCTCCAGATATTTTGGGATTACATTCTATCCAAGTAACTACTCAATCCTTTCCTATATATTGAAGGGATGATTCATGGAAAGGGTTAGTAGCAAATTAGCAAGAGTAAGATATTGGAGAATTGGTGAGCCATTGGATGGAGAATTGATGCTGCAGCAGATAGAGACAGCCACAAGGTTATCATACTTAGTGAAATTCTTCATGCATGATGAGCAAATGTGTGTGTGTCGAAGCTAGAAGCCATTGAAAGGGGATCTACGACATCAAGGCTCAGGTTGTATTTTTCTCTTTCATTTGATATAATACATGAATATGTCCCTTTCCCATAATGATGATGTCATCTTATTACATGATTCCTTGATCACATGTATAGTTTAGAGTTTTGAACATATTAATGCTTTTGTTGTGATTGGTTTGTGTTGTTGTGATTGGACGGCGCAAGAGCATCGTAGCAGAGCGAGGATCAACAGAGACAAGGGAAGCGTTTACAAGTAAGTATATCATTCTTCCTCTTTTGTCCATTCAACACTCTAGAACTAGGGAAAGTGTAGTATTCTGTCACGGTTTGTTCCAGATCCGTGTGGATCTGTGGAGATTGGTCTGTGTCCGCACTCACGAATTTATCCTTGAACAACTGGGTGGTAAAACTACTCGATAAACTGTTTGAAACTGAACTCTATGGAATTCTGCCTGAGCAGCGAAGTCCAAGCTGTTACCGCATGCGGCTTCCCGTTATTGTCCATTTTCTGCATTGAGAAAGAGAACTTGTCTTCTTGAAAGAAAGTGAACATGTAAGCCAGTATGAAGGAATACCAGAACATTCCCTCTATGGAGAAATTTGAAAGTTGCTCGTGAATATGGCTTGCCAGGAAAGTGTTGTAGTCAAACTGAGTGGTGGCCCTTTCCTTTGTAGAGAAAATGGAGAGAAAACCCAATATGGTTTCATCCACCCATTGGTATGAAAAATAACCAAGCAGAGAATAGAGCGATGAAATGACTTGGTTTCCCTTCTCTGAGAACAGGGAGGAAGGATACGGGGGATTTGTCTTGGGGAGCTAAGCATCATGTGGGAGGAAAGCTCAAAAATATGGGCTCTCTAAGGGAAAGATAGTTTATGGTACAACTCTGTTATGACTTCAAGATTAAAAGGAGAGGCAGATTCAGTTTTGGGTATCTGCATCATCTGATCAATGGATTCTGGTGTGATGAAGAACAAAGTTTCTCCCGATGATGAGACTATGGTTCTTTGGTCGGGGAGGTAATGAGCCTGGAATTTGAGGGCAAATTGAGGGAAATGATGGACCTGAGGGAAAAGATATAGAGGAAGGTTGAACTCCCAGAGCCCAATTTCATTGCTCTGATCTAAGAAAGTATCTTTTAGCCATGACTGCAACTCTGCGAAGTCGAATTCACATCTTCTGTCTATGATTAGGTGATATTTGTCGGCCAATGGGATCCTGTCGAGGTCGATAGGAGGTGGGAGGAAAGGATTTTCCTCGACGTCCTCTTTCTTGGACTTTGGCCCCATCAATGTGGAGAATACCTACAATTCAAACAAAAAATGTTAGCGGGAATGGCAATGGTTTTGGGCTGCTGACTGAATCTGGAAGAGGACAAGGATAAACTTTCTAGTGTGAGGATAAGATAAGCAATGGGAGAATGACGGAGGCAAGTCGGTTTTTAGCAAATGAATACCCATTGGGGTAGGAGATAGATCAACAGGATAACAGATAAGTTAGCCTGTAATAAATCGCCAACTGGTCCTTTGGAGCGTGAGATGGCAGGTAGAAACAAGTGACGAGTACGACCAGGTGATGTGGAGGGTGTTGATTGGGGACCGGCCATAGTGAAGGGACCTATGACAAGTGAACAAGGGGGATGAACTGATGGAGTTATGGGATGTGACCATTAGGAGAAGATAGTGGAAAAATGATGTCATGGGGTGGCGGGGGTATACCAGGAAAATGGTAAGTGGTAAGCGGAAAAAGTGGTTTGCGGTAAATGGTGGGAGTCTGAAGCAATAGGGTCCTACCATGTTAGAGGAGGGGACCTGACAGAAAACCATTCCATTCCGTACCCCCCCCCCCCCACCATTAAAGGTAGATCGGTCGGGGGGGTCTGAAATGCATCGTCAGTCGTCCATCAGTGTGCTTGCCGCTGGACCGTAGATCTGAGAGCGACCTTTAGCCAAATTTTCGAACCCTCCCCCCCCACCCACCGCTAAAGGCAGACTGTTCAGGGGGGTCCAAACTTTAATCTCAACCATAGATTTGGGCGCTGAAGTCTCAGTCGTTTAGATGTGCGCCTTTGTTAACCAAGATTCCGGACCCNAGAACGTTCTGGGGGGTCCAGAAAATCTTATTGACCGTAGATCTGAGTGCCATCATCTTAGCCATTCATCTGTGCACCTTCTTTAACTTGTCAGTGCAAAATTATATTTGTTCTGAAAACTTAGGAAAAGTGCTTTATGCGGATTTACCAGATTTCCCCTGCTTTGTATCACCATGGGGGTTAGACATTCACATTTCAAACATCAAAGGTATGTTTCAACATCGATCATCATGCATATTTTATTGAAATAAAGGCCACTAACCTATGTTCTAACCTACTTACCTGTGACATTTAGCCCAGATTAAACTACTGGACTAAGAAATTACTCTATCCTAGGGTTATTTGACCAAGATTAGGTAGTTTGGTCAAATATATTCACTAGCTAAACTAATCAGCTTGGCTAAGAGTAAACAGTTTAGCCAAGTTTATTTACTAATCCTATCAACATCAATTTAAAAGGACTTGGTCATGCTTAAACTGTATGGGCCAAGTCATTGTTATTGCATGGGGATTTATTCAATTTCTTTTATGCCCTATTTTATTCTTTTTCTTTCTTTTCTTTCTTTTCTTCTCTTTTTTCTTTTTCTTTCATTTCTTTCTCAAATCATTTACATAATGGAAAATTATTTGGCAACCAAACACAGTGAAAAGATGACATTTCAATCACCAGTTGATCATATAAATTATAGGTTTATAACAACGACTCCACCTGGGGATGGTACTCTCCTTGTGAAGTGCTA
The DNA here is from genome assembly GCA_010110895.2 of Picea sitchensis. NCBI lineage: Eukaryota > Viridiplantae > Streptophyta > Pinopsida > Pinales > Pinaceae > Picea > Picea sitchensis. The sequence continues at coordinate 32,767 of SNQJ01S0153871.1, forward strand.
AGAATCCTGCTTCCTAATGTTCTGAAAATTTTTCCACAGTTTCTTTTTTTGTTTGATTTGTTTTATTTTTGAAAATTTTGACAACAATGTCCAGTGGCTCAGGGCCTTCTCTGCGGGCTTCAACCATCTGATCAAAGTTATTCATTCAAAAAATTGTAAGAAAAATGAAATGATTTATAAAATGGAGAGGTGAGACTAAAAGCCTCTACTAAGGAGGTGAATAGTGCTTCAGCATTCTGCCATTCATAGGTCCTCCTGGCAGATTGGTCCCATTGTTGTGGTTGAGCAGAAAAGAATTATTTCATGTGAATGCTTGAATCATGTAAGGTTCCTTCCATAAACTTTCGAATTTGCCAAGCTTCCCCTTATCTTCTTTTCAAGCATCCCACCTCAGAACCAGATCACCTAGCTCAAAGTCATCTTCTTTAGTTCCTTCATCAAAGATCTTTTTAATGCTCTCTTAGACAACTTGAGTTTTTTCGTATACTTCTTCTCTAGACTGTTGTAAGTGGATCATTTGGTTTATCCTTCTTTGGGATTCATTTGGCTCAGCTTTCATCTCTTGTAGCAATTTCATGACGAGAACCCCTAAAGAGTTAGGAAAAACTACTTCAGTGACATAGACCAATTGATACAGATACATACCAATTGACCTCTTAGTGGTTAGTCTGTTGGACCACAATGCGAAAACCATCTTGTTATGCCATGAATTTTTGTTTTCTTGCAGAGTCTTCTTAATAATGTTCACCAGGGTTTTGTTGGATGACTCAGCCAGCCCATTTCGCAGAGGGTAATAAGATGTGGAGTGTCCCAAAATGATATGATACTGGTTGCAAAAATCTATGAGCTTCTTAGATCAGAAAGTGGCTGCATTGTCAGTTATGATTTTTCTTAGACATCCAAAGCGAGACAAGATATTAATTTCTATAATTTTAATAATGACAGAATCAATATCTTACTTGCTTGGTATAGCTTCAATCCATTTTGTGAAATAGTCTGTAGCAGTGAGGATCCACCTGTTCTGTCCCGAAGAGGGAGGATGTATTTCTCCGATAAATTCTAATCCCCATTGTTGAAAAGGAGCTTCAACAGAGATTGGTTTCAGGGGCAAAGGGAGAAGCTTCTCTTTTCCCTAGAACACCTAACATTTATGGCATGAAGTCACTTTCTGATGCATGTCAGGGAATAGTATAGGCCAATAAAACCCAGCTCTGAGGATTTTATTAGTTGTGGTCTTCCAACTCATGTGACCACCATAGTCTCCTGCATGAAAATCCTGTAATACTTTGTCATATTCATCTTTTAATAGACAGTTCAACAAAATACCTCTAGGATCCTTCCAATAAAGATTTCCTTCTAGAATGCAAAATTTTAATGCTTTCAATTTCAAAAACCTAGCTTTAGTTTTGGTCAGACCAGGGGGAGCTTATAAGTTATGAAAAACAAATATCAGGTCTGCGTACCATGGAGAGTTCAGAAATACCTCTTTTACGCTTGGAGTCGCCTGCTCACCCTATTCATCTACTACAACTAAGAAATTAATATCTAGAGCATGGAAATTAGATCCAGCCATTAACTTTGCTAGACCTTGACCTTTAATCAGTTTAGTAGGCTTAATCTCTATGTCATACTCCAAAATGATAGCAATCCATTTTCCTCTTCTGCCATCTGGATTTTCCTGGATTAAAATGTCCTTTACTACTGCGTTCAGAACGTATGCATTTGTGTGGGAATGGAGAATATATACTCTAAAATATTTTATGGCTTTTACCAGGGAAAAAGCTTGTTTCTCCATTATTTTATAATTCAAAGCAGCATCTCTTGAGGATTTACTAAAAAAGGCTATGGGTTGTTCATACCCTTCAATGTTTTTCTGTAGTAATATTGTTGCAATGGTGTGTTCAAAAGTGAAAGAGAAAAGGTAAAAAGCTTTGGTGAAGTGAGGATTGATCAAGACTGGAGCCTGTGTGAGTGCATGCTTAACTTATTCAAAAGACTGCTTGGATTCAGGGTCCCATTTTATTTTTGTGTCCTTTTTTAAAATGTTGGTGATGTTCCTGAGAAGCTCAGCCAAGTTGGGTATGAATCTTCTCAGAAAGTTTATTTTGCCAATGAAAGATTGTAACTCTTTGATATTCCTTGGGTGTTCCAGTTTCTGAATGGCTTCTATTATGCTGGGATCTATCTTAATTCCATCCTTAGAGATTATTTTCCCCAACAGTTTACCTTCCTCTAATCCGAAAAGTATTTTCCTAGGATTCAGAGAAATCCCAAATTTCCTGCATTTCACAAACACTTGTCTGAGATGTCATAAGTGCTCTTCATCAGAATGGGAATAAACAGTTACGTCGTCCAGATAAATGACAAAAAATATGCCAAGTTATTCCACAAAAGCGATGTCCATCGCTCTTTGGAAAGTGGCCCCAACGTTCATCAAACCAAAAGGCATTTTCACATACATGTAGGTACCCCAAGGTGTTGTGAAGGTTGTTTTCTCTTGATCATCTGGGTGAACGAGAACCTGGTTATAGCCTRAGAARCCATCTAGTAAGGAGATTCGGCTAGATCCAACTACCTTTTGTAATATGTGGTCCATTTTTGGCAGTGGGTAGTTGTCTTTTAGGGAAACCTTGTTCAGGTTTCRGAAATCAATGCAAAGCCTRATTTCCCCAGTTTTCTTTYRGGTTGGAACCAGATTTGAAACCCATTTGGAAAATCRTAAGGGAACTATGATTTTAGCATCATACATCTTTTTKATTTCTTTTTCTATCAGGGRAAGCAACATGGGATTGATTCTCCTAAGTTTYTKTCTGAAARKTTTTTGGTCTTCTTTTATCGGGATCCTATGTTGTATGATGTTTGTGTCATAAGATTTYAAGTCTTCATAACCCCAAGCAAATACATCCACATATTCCTTGAAAAGTTCAATGTATTTAAGTTTCTGCTCGGGGGGTAAAGATTTGGAAAGTTTTACCATCTTAGGYTTCTCTTCTGTCCCTATGTTACAGTCTTCAACTTCTTTACCACTGACTTCAATTTTAGGTTTTTTACCTACATCATTAAAGTCAAATAGGTATTCTAACAGTACTAAACCCCTAGGTAAAACATTACTCTTTAAATGCAAAACATCAGAATCTACCTCATCTTCACCTAATTCTTTTGAATCTATTTTATTAACACTATCATTTCCAAAAATAGATTTATTTACATTTTCATCATCATTTTCTAAGTCTATGTTTGTACACTCGAAATCATTTTTACATTGTAGAAAATCTTCAATTTGATCATCGTTCCCAAATACCTGCCAGTATATGATGTTTTCTGGGACAATCGGTTTGCACTTCACCTCTACCGTGTATGGGCGAGTGGATTGAAAAGGTATCTTGCATGTAGCTGCTAATGTAGCTAACCCATCTACTAAAATGTTCTGTCCCTTGGGCATCACCTACAAATCAATTTCTGTGAAACATTGAAGGGCATCCAAAACAACATTCCTATAAGCTCTAAGCCTAGGATGTTTTTCTGCATACTCACCTTTAATTTGTTTGATAATTAATTCATAATCACCTCTTACCATGATTTGTTTGGCACCAACCTTCTTTAGTAGTTTCAGACCGAGCATCAAAGCTTCATACTCGGCTATGTTGTTAGTGCACTGAAAATTTAGTTTGTAAGAATGGTTCTCTAAATACCTGGATTTGTTATTGTGCAACCAAACTCCTGCTCCAACTCCCTCTTTTCTTACAGCTCCATTGAAGTCCATGCTCCAGAACTCTGCTAGAAATTCTTCACTTATTACGATTTCCTTCCTTTTTACCTTAGTGATTTCTTGGCCTTCTTTTAGATCAAGTGTATCTTCTTCTCGCTGAGCGATTTGTTCTTCCATATCATCATCGTTATACAGGATGAAGGAATCCATATCGGAGTGTGCAGAGTACAGAGGGTAGTTATGTGGTTTTTCTTGGCTGCTAACCATATATTTCATCAACGTCTCTCTTTACAGTCTTCTCTGTTGTCTGAATACTGGGATAGTGGCATATGACATATTCAACTGCAAAGTGCCTCTCAACTTGGCCCCCCAAGACCTGGACAGTAGCATACCGTATTTTGGGGGGATGTTTGTGACCACAACATCCATAACCATACTTTTTGCTGGAATCTGAAATAGGGTGATACATAAGTCTTTGATCAACCTGATACATCTGATTTTGCTGGAGTCGAAAGAGTGCAAATCCTTGTAGGGTTTGGTGACCTCAAGTCCCAGTTTTTCCATCACTGCTTTAGGCATCAGGTTGTGGGAAGTACTTGAATCTAACATAGCATCATGCAGAATTAAGTCATGTATATTAAGGCTGATATAAAAATGAGCGACAGCACCAGTGTCAATCTGACCATCAACTTCAAGGCCAAATAGGAGTTCAGGTTGATCATCAGTAAGATTTACCGTGTCTGAATGCTTCATTGATCCAACAGTTAAGGCCTTCATGCCTATATCAGGCTAAATGCTCAGCGCTTTGATCACCTGCGATCGGTAACCGTTCTTACTTATCAATTCGGAAAGAGGAATGGGAATCTTCACTTTGGCTAATTCCCCTTCAAGGCTGAAAGGGGTAGGTGCTCTGCTTTGGCTCAGCAATTATGATTTGTCCATTATAGTTTTTTTGGCAGAAGTACTTGGTCGATTGGTTGATGAAACCTCAGTTTGAATTGATCTTTATAAAATGGTAGGGTTTCTTTTTGCTGGAGGTTCAACATTACCTTTCTCAGGGATTTTCTTGGTATAAGGCTCAGAGGTCTTCTTGGTTTCGAATATTGTCTTCATTTCGGTTACCTTCTTTGGGGGATTTTCATCTGTCTTTTTTATTTTCAAATTGTACTGACTGTGTACCTCCATAATATCATTTTCAAATGCCTTTTTTTCCATATCCTCGACTTCCTCATTTAATTGTGTTTGAGAAAGAAGGAACAGTTCTTTCTCTTCCTGAGTAAGGAATATGGCTTCGTCGTCATGAACGCCCATGCGGTTTATATGTCTGTCATATAATTCTTCAATTGTCTCCTCACTTTCATTGCCATAATTTTCATGTAGGGGTGGTCTGATCTATTGATCAGGACCCCTCTATTCTCTTTGATCCCTAGGATCTCTCTGCCTGATTTGAGGAGGATTTCTTCTGAGGTTAGGATTCTGAATTTGTGGAGCATCTTGGTTTTCTCTGGGAGGATTTCTTTCGGCTATAGTAAGTCTCCCCATCATCCTTTCCTATTATCTAGCTAATGAATCCAATTTGGCATCATAAGAGGATTTGGTAGGTTCCTCTTTAATCGTGACTCTCCTTTCCTTTCTCTGACGTGCCCTTCTAGCTAACAGGTTGGCCTCTACACTTACTGCACTTTTCTGCATGTCCTCCAGAGTGGTAGATTTTCTTTCCCTTAATTGATACGACATATCAGCGTCGAAACCATCAGGGAATTTTATCAATGCCAAACCTTGTGGGGGTTTAATATTGGCTAGAATCGCATTGTATAGATTATTGAAAAGGGTGCAGTAGTCTTGTACTATTTCTCCTTGGTTCCTTCTGATGTTTTTGTACTCTGACAAGATCTGGAGAGGATTTTTCTTTACCACCCATCTCTCTAGAAAAATTCTTTGAAATGCTGTAAGATCGACCACAAAAGCAACACATAAGCCTTTGTACCATTTCTTAACATCCCCAGTCAGAGTCTGTGCAAATAGCCTTATTTGAACGTTAGCTTCATCTACTTCCTACAAGTCAAAATAGTCATTCATTTTATCAACATGTTGTTGTGCGTTCAAGGGCCCAGTACCATCGAACTGTGGAAGTCATGTTTGATAGTCCTAGGGCATAGTGTGTAGAGGTGAGGCCAACACCAAAGGAGCATATCTGACTGCCATGATAGGTGGAGGAGGCAGGACAACAACCTGGATGATGGGTGGGGAGGTGAAAGAAGATGAAGAGGATGAAGGACTAGCAAGCATAGAGTGAGTGGGTTGAGGTTTTACAGAAGCTGCAGCAATAGTTATGGCAGAAAGTTCGACCGACTGTTGGAAGTGGGCTTGGTGTAAATCAAGATCAAGATTCGCTACCAAAGTTTTTAGCTTGTCGAATTTTTCATGGAATTTTTTATCAAGGACTGCCCTGAGAGATAATATTTTAGGGGTTCATGGTTGCAAGATGGTTTGATCTAAAATAGTTTCATTCACAAAGCTATCAGATTTCATTCTAAACAGGATTTGTTCAAAAGTGGTGTGAAAGTTGAGATCCTGGAGGGCAACAAGTTTCTCTGGAAGAGAAAAGGACCTATGAATGGGACTATGACTCCCTGAACATTCTGCAATAGTCTTCTTTCTAAGTAACTGTTCTGGATTATCAGTTACTACTGCAAGTTCTGGGTCTGGGTGAGATCGAGGATACGCTCTTTTAGCAACCAAATTTTAAATTTTTATATCTTTTTATTTTTATGAATGCAAACTTAATATGTACAAAGTTTTAACAACCTCTGAACATTATTTTTTTCTCAGATTTATGATTAGTTCAGAAATAAAGTTTTCTTCTAGGGAAAAGAAATCATGGGATTGAAAGTTTGTTCAGTCTTTCCCAGTATGGTCGCCACTATGTTATTGCTCTATAAATTCCTAGAGGTTGTCAAGGTCGAATAAATTTACTAGAGGTAACTTTATCCAACCACTTCGAAACTGGGATCTAGCCCTGCTAGTTTCAGAAAGGGATCTCTCTGTAAGATTTAGATATGTTTTAACTTCAAAATATTAGGCTAGTTAAGTAGAGTAAGGTCGAATGGTTTGTTTTTTCTTTATAAAATTGGTTGAAAGAGAGTTTACGCATCCATTGGCCTATGGGGTCTGTATTATAAGGATAGAGATCTAAACAGGAACTAAAATATTCTTTTCACAAGGCAAAATAATGCATTCATTGGATTCTTTAGCAACAAAGTGATGGATAGCAGAAAAGATGAGAATGGAAATTAAAGTAAAGAAGCATTTAAGAATTTCTTCACTGTAATATGAGAAGATAAACATTAATATCTATAAAGTTGGAGACAGGGTATACAAAGATAAATCCTGCAACATGCATTACTTTTAAAAGATCATATTAGAAAACAATATGACAACTGAGTGAGAAAAACATTTAACACAGAAAGATAAACATTACCAATCAATAACACGTGAGAATCTTGTGAAACGTCCCTTTGTATTACTGGAAGATCTCTTGATAAACAATTACAGTMTTTTTTGGCTTACAGGGCGTAAAGATCAACCCTTCATACTTCAAAGTTTGGAGTATTTATAATAAAAAATTACATATGATCCTGTCRTTAAAGATTAGGACATGGCTCTTCTAAATTTAGCTAACTAACTCAACAAGATACAAAAATTCAGGAACTGTTGATGATGTGTTGAAATCTTCATGTTGATTTCTGGGAAAACCATTGGTGAGTCATCTGCACGACTTCGTCTGACTGGATTGCTAACAGGGCTTGGACACCTCATCGCCTACTCGATCAGATTGCATAGCTCTTCCCACCAATCATGACTGGGAATGACGACTTTGAATAGTCTTCGGTATATTTCATCCATCTCTGTGTACTTGGCAAAAGTTGGCTTGATGATTAAAATATACCGGATCTCGTGTCGTATGTTGATGTCTAGCTGCAAGGTTTCTAAGAATGCCTTGCCCGTTATGCTGCCCTGTATTCCCGAAAATTTTGAACTATCTTTGGCCACTGTGGCCATCCTCTGTTTATAATCAGGGAGGTTCTTTAACTTTTCATTTAAGACCCTTAAATCAGGGAGACCTTTCTTCTGCAAAGCTTTGATTTTATCGAAAAAAATTTGCACTCCTGTGTCCATAGTCTGGACCTTCTCCTCCAACTGTAGAATTAGTCCTCTTTTGGTCAAAACCCTCTTGACATCGAGGATGGTTTCCGTACTGTCTTCAACCTTTAGATCCTCTAATTCTTGCCTGGTTTTTGAATTTAGGGATTTGATGATCTCAGTGGCTTCTATGGGCATTTCTCCCAGTTCTACTATTATTTTCTCAATATCCTGCCTACTCCTTTGTACTAGTTCATTTTGCTCAAACATGATTTGCACCATAGGCCATATTTCATTTATGGATTTGGAGATATCCATCTAGATATTTTCCTTGGCTTCAACGAGTGTCTTGCCTGCCACCGTCTGCTTTCGAAGCTGCTGCAATTCCTATTTGAGCTTGTCCGATGCTTGTTTCTCCATGGAGTAGATGGTCCAGTAGGAAGACTTAAGTTCCTGAAGGTCCTCAACCTCCTTTTTAAGTCTGCTAATTTCTGTCTCTTGCAAGTTCATCTCCTCCATGGATTTTTCCAGTTCTACTATCTTTTTTAGAGCTGTCAGTGGAGTTGCTGAGGGAATCTCTGCTGAGGGGGTTCCTACTACAGATGTTGTGCTTACTCGTGTAAGTGGAGCTGCGCTCAATGGAATGAATTCCATGGGCGTTGATTGTTCCTTCTCCTTCACTAACCTTTCCAATTCTACTTCCATCTCTTTCAACTATGCATTTTGCTCCATGATCAACTTGATCATCTCGTCCTTCTCGCCTTCTGTTTCAACTATCTCATTTGCTTGTGCATATTTCGTTGGTGGCAGTTTCAGTTGTTTTGTCAAAGATGGTATATCTACATTTTTCTTTTTAAGCATCTCCTTGACTGCTTTCACATTCGAGGGGTCATACCCGATCTTGAGGACCAGTTCTTCCAACATCTTAATTATGTTATCCTTTGCAAAGGATGATATCTTCTCTTACTTCAGCTGTGTCTGAACATTGCTCAGAGAGACTTGTAATTTAGCAGTCGTAGTAGAAGCATTTTCCAAAGTGGAGAACACCATTTCTCCAGTTTTCCTATGCAGATCCATTTGATCGGCAAGGTGCACATCTCTAGTATGAAACTCGAATGTTGCCCTTTTGTAATCGGTGATTACCTTTGGGTCGGGCACCTGTGCTTGCAGAAAATCCATGTGCATTCTACCCTTCCTAGTATCGAATGCAAACAATAGCCTATGCTGTGTCGTTGATGTCTGTTTCCAAAACTAAGCATAAGTGTTGTTGGTCAACGTTTGATTCCTCTTCTTGATCAGATCATACTTCTCAAAAATACTCAACTTCGGTCCTCCTTTACTCGGCTAGTCAATTAGTGAGGTATATGTCATCTTCTTAGACAAAATTGTAGACATAATCTGCTTTCTTCTTGTGATAGGAAGTGATTTATCACCTTCCATAGTAGTAGTGTATTGGGTTTCCTTTTTGCCAGCCGTGTCAATTTTATGACTAGATTTTAGCCTTTTGGTGTGTAATTGGAAATCTTCAGCCAAGACCTCGGTGATGGAAGGTGAAGTATCCTTCCTGGGTATTTTCTCCTTGGGAACCTATGGTGTGGTTGTTTGCAAGATAGTAATTGAGGGTTCCTGTTGTTCTACCTCTTCCAGAGTGTTCATCTCCCACTCTATTTGATTTACGATCCTTTCTATCTCAGGCTTGGGTATATGAATATATGGAACATTTTTATTGTTAACCCTCATATCTAAAATTATCCCACATGGATCATAGTGCCACAGGAAACTAACTTCGAACTTCATTTCTGCCAAAAGTTTGTCTGCTTCTTCCCCGGCGCCTCGGCTATTACAGATGAAAGACCCAATTTTCCCTTTAATTCTGAACTGTTGTTTCTTCTTCAGAGACACAAAGTGTATGTCATCTGAGTTTATCATTTGTCTTATATATTCCAGAGCAAATATCCTCACAGGTAAATAATTGGGTAGTTTGGATGGAGCTAACTCGCATCCATATACTCTAATCTCGGTATGATTTTGGTAAAGATACCAATCTCTAGTTTTTGCAAGGTCTGAGAGGTGTAAGATCCTCTGAATCTCCTCATTTATTCTTGGTTCTAGTCTTTCGCTGAGCATGCTCACCACTGGGTGGTAAAACTGCTCGATAAATTGTTTGAAACTGAACTCTGTGGAATTTTTCCTGAGCAGCGAAGTCCAAGATGTTACCATCTGCGGCTTCCCGTTGTTTATCCATTTTCTGCATTGAGAAAGAGAACATGTCTTCTTGAAAGAAAGTGAACATGTAAGCCAGTATGGAGGAATACCAAAACATGCCCTCTATGGAGAAATTTGAAAGTTTCTCGTGAATACTGCTTGCCAAGAAAGTGTTGTATTCAAACTGAGTGGTGGGCCTTTCCTCTGTAGAGAAAATGGACAGAAAACCCAATATGGGTTCATCCACCCATTGGTCTGAAAAATAACCAAGCACAGAATAGAGCGATGAAATGACTTGGTTTCCCTTCTCTAAGAACAAGGAGGAAGGATATGGGGGATTTGTCTTGGGGAGCTAAGAATCTTGTGGGAGGAAAAGCTCAAAAAATTGGGCTCTCTGAGGGAAAGATAGTTTCTGGTACAACTCTGTTATGACTTCAAGATTAAAAGGAGAGGCAGATTCAGTTTTGGGTATCTGCATCATCTGATCAATGGATTCCGGTGTGATGAAGAACAAAGTTTCTCCTGATGATGAGACTATGGTTCTCTGGTCGGGGAGGTAATGATCCTGGCATTTGAGGGAAAATTCAGGGAAATGATCGACCTGGGGGAAAATATATAGAGGAAGGTTGGACTCCCAGAGCCCAATTTCATCACTTTGATCTAAGAGAGTATCTTTGAGCCATGACTGCAACTTCGTGAAGTCAAATTCACATCTTGTGTCTGTGATTAGGTGATATTTGTCATCCAATGGGATCCTATCAAGGTCGACAGGAGGTGGAAGGAAAGGATTTTCCTCAGCTTCCGCTTTCTTGTACTTTGGCGCCATCACTGTGGAAAATACATGCAATTCAAACAAAAAATGTTAGCGGGAATGGCAGTGGTTTTGGGCTGCTGACTAAATCTTGAAGAGGACAAGAATAAAATTCCTGGTGTGAGGATAAGATAAGAAATGGAAGAATGACAGAGGTGAGTTGGTTTTGAGCAATCGAATACCCGTTGGGGGCGGGAGATAGATCAGCAGGCGAATGGATAAGTTAGCCTATAATAAATGGCCAACGGGTCCTTTGGAGCATGAGATGGCAGGTAGAAACGAGTGACGAGTACGACTGGGTGATGTGGAGGGTGTTGATTGGGGACCGGCCATGGTGAAGGGACCTGTGATGGGTGAACAAGGGGGATGAATTGACGGAGTTATGGGATGTGACCATTAGGAGAAGATAGTGGAAAAATGATGTCACGGGGCGGTGGGGGTATATCAAGAAAATGGTAAGTGGTAAGTGGAAAAAGTGGTTTGCAGTAAATGGTGGGAGTTTGAAGCAATAGTTTCCTGCCACGTTAGAAAAGGGGGCCTGACAAAAAACCATTCCATTCCAGACCCCCCCCCACCGTTAAAGGTAGATCGGTCAGGGGGGTCTAAAATACATCATCAGTCGTCCATCAGTGCGCTTTCCGCT
>SNQJ01S0153871.1:45804-58439 GCA_010110895.2 Picea sitchensis
CCAAGATTCTGGACCCCCCGCCCCCACCGTTAAAGGTAGAACGGTCTGGGGGATCCGGAAAAAATTATTGACCGTAGATATGAGAGCCATTGTCTCAGTCGTTCATCTGTGCGCCTTCTTTAACTTGTCAGCACAAAATTATATTTGTTCCAAAAACTTAGGACAAGTTCTTTATGCGGATTTACCAGCTTTCCCCTTCTTTGTATCACCATGGGGGTTAGACATTCACCTTTCAAACATCAAAGGTATGTTTCAACATCGATCATCATGCATATTTTGTTGAAATAAAGGCCTCTAACCTATGCTCTAACCTACTTACCTTTGACATTTAGCCCAGATTAAACTATTGGACGAATAAATTACTCTATCCTAGGGTTATTTCACCAATATTAGGCAGTTTGGTCAAATTTATTCACTAGCTAAACTAATCATCTTGGCTAAGATTAAACAGTTTAACCAATTTTATTCACTAATCCTATCAACATCAATTTAAAAGGACTTGGTCATGCTTAAACTGTATGGGCCAAGTCACTGTTATTGCACGGGGCTTTATTCAATTTCTTTTATGCCCTCTTTTATTCTTTTTATTTCTTTTCTTTCTTGTCTTTTCTTTTTTCTTTTTCTTTCATTTCATTCTCAAATCATTTACATAATGGAAAATTATTTGGCAACCAAACACAGTGAAAAGATGACATTTTAGTCACCAGTTGATCCTATAAATTATAGGGTTATAACAGGAATGATGAATTTTTGTCCCCTCGACACACCTAAAAGAATCCACTTCATTACATTTTTTATCCTTATTGTTGTGGAAATGTTTGTTACCATTGCGTTGATTCAGTTTTACCTAGAAGTAGAGGACCATGAACTATGGTGGTGGCACTGACTCTAGTATCCCAAACTAATGATAAACTAGAGAATGACTCCCTATTTTACATCATTTTCTAGACACCACACACTGACATGACATAGTAAAGAGAAGTTAACTAAAATCTATGTTATTAATTCCTTTAATGGTTACAAATACCACTAGTTAAGAACATTTCCAAGATTATCTTGTGAGCATGTGCTAAGTGATAATGCTTGCAAATATGAAGCTTCATCCATTCCCTGTTTTAGTTTTCAATAAATGTAATGGTAATGGAAATTTCCTTAGGGTGGAGAGGTTCCTAATAGGGTTAAGTGTGACATTGGTAAGGGGGTCCCTTGTCCCACAAACAAGGGGGTCTCATACATCAATTTGGTATTTGTCTAGGCCACAACTGTAAGGCACCAGGTTTATTATATTAACAGAAAAGAGAAATAATGCAGAGAATAACACCAAGATGGGAACATAATACAAAAATACTGCAGAGATAACAACATAACAACAAATTATATGGAACCACAACACCAGAATTATACCTTTATTGATAGGAAACAATGTTCACTTGCCTCTTCGAGGGGTCAAAATCTAGCAAAGAAGAGCTCTTTTACAATATTTCTTCAAGACAAAACTTCTCATACCCTCTACTCCTATTTATACTAAATCTATCTATCCAAAATAACAATCTAGAGAAAGATATTTCTAGAAGCAAAAGCTTCTATTAGGTCGTCTACATTTGACTTATTCCTCCTTATTTCTACACCTTATTAATATTGAGCTTTATTACATGGAAATATACTATTCTACCTGTTATCACACAAAGCAGCGTGAATGAAGGTGAGCCGGTGCAGTATACAACAATTGAGATCCCCTGCACAGGTTAGATGTGGTGTTATCGCCAAGCTCAGTTGAGGGACTCCAGAATTGGCAGGCAGATAAAAGTTTGGCAGGGGCGCTAAATTATCTGGCACGCCCAGATATCAGCTCCCATCTGGATCGACGACCACTGATCATTTTGGGGCCGCAATATGTGCGGATGTTAAAATCTGAAGGGTGGGCCGAAATTCCAACCATGGTTTTGCGGGGAGACGACATGGTGGAAGAGGGTGTGTTTGAGCTCCGGAAGCAGTGTGGGTCCAAACTGCTTCCTGCAGCCCCGAACTGCACATGCACATGTAATTACCTATCCCATGTTGAGAAGTGATCACTCGACATTTGTCCCGTCGAGCTCCAATCCCAAGGACAGGTCAGCCAATGAACGAGGATTGACTTACATGACCTTAGTGCCCAACCCAACAGCGACAGGTGGTCCTCCACCAGTCGTCCTGTTGTGCTCTAATCCTGATGAAGATCCAGTTGATGAAGTAGGGATTGGTAGCTGAAACCTCAACTCAGCCCATAAATGGAAGGCTTGGAAGTTATGGCTAAGGAGGCAGGACTTTCAGCAAAGTACAGCAGTGGTCATTTTTCTACAGGTCCATACTGAACCTGGTTTGTGTCTAACAGGACAAAACACACACAGTATAACAGAAGAATGCTCAGACGCAAAGATTTGAATGGAATTTCTAGATCACACTCCTGGAAGTTGTGGACTGATCTGAGTATAAATAGATCAACTTGATATTTTTTTATGGTCATCAACTGGTTGATCAGAGCTCCCTATTTTGTAATATTTTGATGCCAGAATTGTTGTCTGGTTATGTATCAAATTTGAGACTTTCGCATTAAAAGAAGTCAACTTATTTCATCTCTTTGTTTAAAACTGTGTTGAAACACTGGGGCATGGAGGCTCTAGTCGAGGGTTGTGATTCTATTGTAATGTAGGTTTGATTATAGTATTGTCGTGACTAGTTTTAGTCAGCTTCCTTGCTATCTTATTTTCCCTTACATTGAAAGGCTCGGGCATGGAGGATCTAGTCGAGTTGTTGTAGTTGTATTGTGATGTAGGTTTGATCATTATGCTTCTGTGACATATTTCAGCATCTGAAACTTGAGTTCAAGAGTCCTCTCGAGCCTAAGTTTTTCTTCACCAAGCTGCTTGAAAGTCGGATGCCCATGGAATACTTGTCCACCTTTCTCACTAAGTCTTCCTTCTACCCACCCTTAAACTCAAAACACTGACTGAAGTTAATGAGTCCCTCACTTCCTTGTGCATTGCTTGTCCAGTTTCTATGATTAAAATCATTCTTGTACTGAGTTTTGTCCATTTGACCTCCATTCATAAAACCAACATCCACCAAACATTATGATGGGTACTGGGCTTATCATATTTCAATCTGAGGGTGAATATCAGTGATAACATTCATGGTGTGGTTTCCAGGGAATGAATTGAAGACATTTCCCTGGGATAGAATGACAAAGAGATTTTGATTCTGAAGGTGCATCTGAAATCAGTAACTTGAAGATTGCAAATTGCACCTGGTGACTCCACTATCTTAGTTGTGGCTCCCAAAGGCAAACACATGAGGTCTACTCCATAGCTGCCTCTGGCAACACGTGAAGCTGACCTAGAAAATATTATCATAAAAGGAAAGACCCCTCAAGAAGGTATTTCAATTGTTGTATCAGGTGATTCTAGCAATTTACATAATTATTCTTTAAAAACTCCAATAGTTGCATCTAATTCTCCTATTATACAATCTGTTGGATTTTCAAGAAGTTTAAATTTTGGGAGTTTCCCTATTGAATTTTCCCCTTCTAGGCGTCATTTAGAAGAAATTTTTGACACCCCTATTTCCCCTGATATTGTAAAGTGGTTCAGACCCAGAAGCTTAGAAGATTGTCCCACTTTGGGTTTTCCTACTCCTCCTCCTGTCAAAGTTGTAGTATCTAAAGAGGGGGAAAATTATTTTCCCTTAAACCCCATATTATCCTCCTCCAACACTCATTCCTTTCCCCTCTCCTCTGGAAACACAACTCCAGTCCCACCTGTCCAATCTCCATATCCCTCTGGTTCTCTTGCAGTTCACATCCCAATGGAAGGTGCTAATCCTCATAGAAACAGAATGGATTCCATAGTGGTTGCTTGTTATGCCCCTCTTGTTTTACCTCGGCCTATGAATTCCCTCCCAGTTGGATATTACCTCAAGTATATGCCCAAGTTTACAGGAGAGGAAGACATAATTACAGAAGAACACCTTTCATCCTTTTACATTTATGCAGATAATCTTAATATTGAAAATAAAGATGTTTGGTTGAGAGTTTTTGTACAGAGCCTTGATGGTGACGCTATAAAATGGTTCAGGGGCTTGACTCTTGGATCTATAGATGGGATTGAATCTCTAGATGATTCATTCCTGAGACATTGGGGNNATTACAGAGTTTGGATCACTTAGGAGAGAGGAAGGGGAGTCTGTTTCATACTTCTCCAAGAGATTTAATAAGATGTACAATAAGATCCCCACTGAAATGAAGCCTACTGAAACCTATGCTAATATCACTTATGCTAGTTCTTTTGACCCTAAGTTTTTCCTTCTACTGAGAGAAAGAAGAGTTGCCTCCTTGGCTCATATGCAAGATGCATCCCTTGAAGTAGAATCCAATATACTGGAAGTTGACAAACTTAGGAGTAAGGTTGATAGAGACATAAGAAAAGGAAGGTCTACAGCTTCAACCTTTGGTTCCTCTTCTTCCCACCCTCAAGTGGATGAGATGACTAAGATGGTAAAATCACTTTCTACAGAAATGGAGAAATTAAAATTTGATGGGAAACAAGGATATAGGAATGCCTAGAATACTGATAACAAGGGTAACTCCAGAAGACCAAATAATGCCCCCCACATCATCTAAAGAGATCAAATAAATAGGGATAGGGATGACCAAAAGATCCAAGCCCCTCTCCAAAACAACTTGGTTAATGATGCAGAAGGAGAGGAATAAGAAGTTGATCATGAAATCCATTGTCTGGTTGACACCTCCTCGTCCCCCCATTTAACTCAATCTGCATATGAGGATTCTCTCATGGATAGCCAGCTAAATGAGCTGAGAAGAGAGGAAAGGACCTGTGGCAATCCAAATAGATACAATATCAGGTCCAAGAAGAAGGAAGGAAGGCCTGACATTCCTAATTAGCCTACTAGAGCAGAGCATCCCATTAAGGAGGTTCCAGGTAACAACAAAGAAAAAGAGGAATAGAACCCCCAAGCAGTGATTAATAACCCTGTCCCAGAAGTGAAGGAGATTATGAAGCCTCCCTCCCCTTTTAGCTTTGAGAATGAGATTCAAAAGATCGAAATTTTTGTGCCTTTCTTGGAGCTAGTTAAAAATGAGGATTTCAAGAGGTACCTCTCCAAAGTGCTGCAGCCTGAGCCTTCATCTCATTCCACAGATTTAGTCAACCTCCAAGATGAAAATCCTTTTGTCATACTAGGACCTTTGGTAGAGGATAGACATGACTCCTCCCCTCCTTTCTATACATCATTGAACATCCATGATAAGGTGTTGCACAAATTCTTGATGGATTCAGGGGCATCTCACAATCTCATGCCTAATATTGTCATGGAAGATCTCGAGTTGGAGGTTACAAATAATTATCATGACCTGTACTCATTTGATTCCAGGAAGGTGAAGGGCCTTGGGGTTATCAAAGACTTGGATGTATCTTTGTTCCAGTTGCCAATGAAGAGCGTAGTAATAGATATTGTAGTGGATGATGTCCCCCCTAAGTTTGGGATGCTTCTGTCTAGATATTGGATAAAAAGACTTGGGAGAACCTTGTATATGGATCTTTCATATGCCAGTATTCCTGTGTTTGGAGGTGAACAAAGAAGGCTTTATAGGGAAGCACAACTTGCTTACATCATCAATGATGAAGAAAATCCGTCCAACCACCCCATTTTTGCAGTAGATATTGATTTGGGGACTAGTATGTTACAAATCACTGATGGCCCTCAAGCACCTATTGAAATCAGAAAGCTGCCCATCACCCCTTGTGAAGACACTCCTCCCGATACCTCTATTTGGAAAAAAAAAAAATTGATGGGGACTCTTCTAGGGAAGGTGTTGGTGCTGGGGTAGTTTTCATTTACCCTACCCAAGAGACCATATATCTATCTTATAATATTGAACTTGAAACAACAAAAATGCGGTAGAGTATGAAGCTCTTGTTTTGCGTTTGAGAGCTTCCAAAGACATGAATATTGAGGAGCTAATAGTATTTGGAGATGCTGAGTTAATTGTACATCAGGTCAAAAATATGTATCAAGCTAAGCACCCCAGGTAAAGGTCCCTACAGAAACGATGTCTAGGATATTGTTGATATTTTCTTCTTGGATTTTAATATCTCATTTGTTCCAGGAGAGAATAACTCTATGGCAGATTCATTGGTTGTCTCAGCAAGAAATTTCAAGGTCCCTTTGCCGCCAAAGCTCAAGTATGAGGTGGAAGTAAAATACAGACCCTCTATTCCTAACAATGTCAAACATTGGAAGGTTTTTGAGGATGATATTGAAGTAAAAATGTTTCTTGAGACTGTGGATGAATTTTCTACTTTGCATATTGATCAAGATCAGGATACTAAAGATAGCCCCCTTGCTGATATTTTTCTGAATAAAATCGCTAACCATCATATTGTTCAGTTACACAGTAACCATATTCCAAATGGACTTGTCCCCTTGGAGAGATTGTTTGACATGAATGATGTTGTTGTAAAGGTTAAACATTCAACTGAAGAGGCTGATGTGATTGAATGAAACTTAGGAATAGAGAAGGATCCCAAGTATGTCAAATTGTCTAGCAGTTTGTCAAAGGAGCAAAGGGTTGAGTATGCCAAGATATTGAAGGAGTTTTCTAATGTGTTTTATTGGAAATATCAATATTTAAGGACATATGACACCAACATCATTGAGCATAAGATCTCTTTGAAATAAGAGGCCAAACATTTCAGGCAGAAAATCAGACAGATAAATCCTATGTTGTTGCCTATTATGGAAAAAGAAGTAAAAAAAATGTTGGATGCCCATATCATCATCCCCCTGAGATATTCAGAATGGGTGGCTAACTTGGTGCCTGTGAGGAAGAAAAATGGGGAAATCAAATTATGTGTAGATTTCAGGAATTTGAGCAGGAGCTCCAAAAAGGATAACTACCCCTTGCCAAAGATGGAGCACATTTTGCAAAGAGTGACTAGCTCATCTAAGATGTCCATGATTGATGGTTTTTCTGGCTACAATCAGATCTCTGTCCTTCCTGAAGATAGAGAAAGGACATCTTTCACTACTCCTTGGGGCACATTCATGTATGCTAAAATGCCCTTTGGATTGATGAATTCAGGAGAAACCTTCCAGCGAGCCATGGACATTGCCTTTGTTGAGGAGAAAAATACATTTGCAGTCATATATATGGATGACATTACAGTATTCTCAAGGTCTGATAAAGAGCACTATCATCATCTGAGGAAAGTCTTCCTGAAGTGTAGAAAATTTGGTCTCTCCCTCAACCCTAAGAAATCTTTGTTCTCTATGAAAGAGGGAAAATTATTGGGGAATATTTTGTCAGCTGAAGGGGTAAGAATTGATCCAAGCGGAGTAGAGGCCATCTAGAACTTATATTTTCCCAAATCTAAGAAAGAGGTTTAGTCTTTCTTGGGTAAAATCAAATTTTTGAGAAGATTCATTTCTAATTTTGCTGAGTTAGTTAAGCATATTACAGCAATGCTTAGAAAAGAAAATGAGGTGAAATGGAATGTTGAGTCCGGATATTATTTCAACCAAATCAAAATGTCTTTGACTGAAGCACCTGTGATCATCATCCCTGACTATTCTAAGGAATTTCTGATATTTTCTTTTTCCTCATCTGATACATTAGCTGTTTTTTTTCTACAAAGAAATACAAAGGGGTTAGAGCAGCCTATTTCCTTTTTCAGCAGAGCATTGAGGGATGCAGAAATGAGATATCATATCATGGAGAAGCAGGCATATTCTTTGGTGAAATCTCTAAAAGCTTTCAAAATATATGTTCTGCATTCAAATATCATTGCATATATCCCCTCGGCCCTAGTAAAAGAAATATTGATCCAACCTGACATAGATGGGAAGAGAAGCAAATGGATTGCAAAAATTTTGGAATTTGACCTTTAAATAAAACCCACTAGATTGGTAAAATGCCAAGTTTTAGCTAGGTTGTTGGCTGAATCAAACGACAAGGCTTTAGGGGTTAATTTCATGAACATAAACCCAAAAAATTAGCAAACTGATATTGCTAATGTCAACCTCAATTTGGCAGAATGCACCTGGTATAAAGATATCATATATTTTTTGTAGAAGTTGAGGCCTCCTGGTGGTTTGGAAAAGAATAAGGAAAGATATTTGAAACTCAAAGAAATCAAATATTGTCTCAACAATCAGTTTTTGTACTGGAAGGATCCTCTGGGAGTTCTGTTAAGGTGTCTAGACCCACAGGAAGCCCAAAAATCCATAATGTATTTTCTTGAAAACTTATGTGGAGGACATCATTTCTAAAGGACCACATCCTACAAGATCCTCAGAACTGGGTATTTTTGGCCCAACCTCTTTACTGATGTTTGTTCAAATATTAGATCTTGTTTCAAGTGTCAAAAGTTTTCTGGAAACCAGCAACTCAAATCTTTGCCTTTGAAGCCTGTAATGGTTTCTGGACCTTTTCAGCAGTGGCGTATTCACTTCATTGGAGAGATCCATCCAGCCTCAAGTGGCCAACATAGGTGGATTTTGATTTCCACTGATTAGTTCACCAAATGGATAGAAGCCATCCATACAAGGAGTGCCTCCCACAAGGTGATCATTATCTTCCTTGAAGATATCATGTTCAGATTTGGCTGTCCAGGTAGGGTTGTTACAGAAAATGCTGCTTCTTTTAGAGATGAACCATTAATCAATTTATGTGAGCAATATGGAATTGCATTAGTCCATTCTACTCCCTACTACCCTCAGGGAAATGGTTTAGCAGATTCTTGTAACTAGAGCCTCATAAAGATCATCAAAAAATTGTTAGAAGACAACAAGAGAGCCTCAGACTCAAAGCTGAAATTTGCATTATGGGATGACAGAGTCACAACAAAGAGGTCATTGGGTGTTTCCCCATTTCAAATTCTATATGGGGTGGAGGTTGCTTTTCCTACTTAGCTTGCCTTGCCTATGGAAAAATTCCTCCATGAATACTAAGGAGAACCTGATGATATGGTCGGGAGGATACAATAGTTGGTAGAAATGAAACAAGCTAGAGAGAAGGTGCTTGATAAATCTCAGGATCACCAGCAAAGAATAAAAAGAGCCTTTGACAAGAGGGAAAGAAAGGAGCATTTACAGCTGGGAGATCTGGTGCTCAAGTGGGATTCCCCCAAGTAAGACAAAGTAAAACATGGTAAATTTGAGCATTATGGATTGGTCCCTTCAAGATCTCTGAAGTATTTTCAAATAACACCTATAAGTTGCAAAGCTTGGAGGACTCCGAAGTTTTGGGCAGCCCTATCAATGTGCACTTTCTGAAGAAATATTTTGTTTAAGCCGTTTTTGGATTTCCGCCATTGTAATTACCACTTCTTTCCATTTTCTATTTAAATAAGAGACTCCATGACCCAAAAGCTAAGGCATTAGAACTGTGCATTCTTGGCAGCTCGCAGGGAGCATGTCATCCCCTGTGGAGCCAGATGTTATCACACAAAGCAGCATGAACGCAGGTGAGAAGGTGCAGTCTACAGGAATTGAAATCCCCTACATAGGTTAGATGTGGCGCTATCTCCAAGCTCAGTTGGAGGGACTCCAGAGTTGGCAGGCAGATAAAAGTTTGGCAGGGGCACTAATGCAGTCGGCGTGCCTAGATATCAACTCCCATCCAAATCAACGGTCACTGATCATTTCGAGGCCACAACATGAACAGACGTTAAAATACAAAGGGCATTCTAAAATCCCAACCATGGTTTTGTGGGGAGGCGACGTGGCGGAAGAGGGTGTGTTTAGGGTCTGGAAGAGGTGTGGGTCCAAACCTCTTCCTGTGGCCCCGAAATGCACATGCACATGTAATTCCCTATCCCATGTCGACAATTGGTCGCCCGACAGTTGTCCCACCATGCTCCAATACCAAGGAGGGGTCATCCAATGAATGAGGATTGACTTCCACGACCTCAGCGCCCAACCCAGCAGCGACAGGTGGTCCTATGCCAGTCATTCCATTGCGCTCTAATCCCGATGAAGATCCATTTAATGAAGCAGGTATTGGTATATGAAACCTTAGCTCATCCCATAAATGGAAGGCTCAGAAGTTGTGGCTAAGGAGGCAAGAATGTCAGCAAAGTACAATAGTGGTTAGTTTTCTGCAGGTCCATATTGAACTCGGTTTGCATCTGATAGGAGGAAACAAACGCAGTATGACAGAGGACTGCTCAGATGCAAAGCTTTGAATGGAATTCCCAGATCACACTCCTGGCAGTTGTGGACTAATATGAGTATAAATAGATTAGTTTTATATTTTGTTATGTACGTCAACTAGTTAAGCAGAGCTCCCTATTTTGTAATATTTTGATGCCAGAACTGTTCTCTAGTTATGTATCAAATTTGAGACTTTCGCATTAATAGAAGTCAACTTATTTCATCTCTTTGTATAAAATTGTATTGAAACACTCGGGCATGGAGGATCCAGTCGAGGGTTGTGATTTTATTGTAATGTAGGTTTGATTATAGTAGTGTTGTGACCAGTTTTAGTCAGCTTCCTTGTTATCTTATTTTCCCTTATGTTGAAAGGCTCGGGCATGGAGGATCCAGTGGAGTTGTTGTAGTTGCATTGTGATGTAGGTTTGATCATTATGTTGTTATGACATATTTCAGTGTCTGAAACTTGAGTTCAAGAGTGCTCTTGAGCCTGAGTTTTTCTTCATCGAGCTGCTTGAAATATGGATGCCCATGGAATACTTGTATGCCTTTATCACTAAGTCTTCCTTCTGCCCACCCTTAAACTCAAAAAACTTACTGAAGTTAATGAGGCCCTCACTTCCCTGTGCATTTCTTGTCCATTTTTTGTGATTAAAATCATTCTTTTACTGAGTTTTTTCCATTTGACCTCCACTCATAAAACCAACCTCCACCAAATATTATGATGGGTACTGGGCTTATCCACTTGCAATATGAGGGTGAATCTCAGTGCTAACACTACCCACTTTAGGGGTTAGGGAGGTTAGGTCCCTAACATTCCCTCCTCCTTAAAATGATCCTTGTCCTCAAGGATGGAGATGAGGAAATTGTTGCAAAATGGTAGTTGGATTCCAAGTGGCATCTGCTAGAGTTGTATATTTCCACTGGACTAACATTTCCTTGAATGTGTGCTGACGAAGATGATGCTCACACTGGTTTGAAACTGCTTGTGGATGCAACTAGATGGATCATTATTTATCCAACTAGAGAAGGTTGGTTTGAGTTTGGAACTTATATCCAATCACGTTCTTTAAGAAGGAGACATGAAAAATAGGATGGATCTTATAAGGACTAGGAAAAGATAACTGATAGGCCACCCATACCATGTTATTGAGAACTGTATAAGGAACACAAAATTTGGGCGTTGGTTTCTGACAATGTTCGGTCTTGAGTGAAGTTTTCTTATAAGTTTGTAGTCGAAGAAATACCTGGTCTCCTTCAGCAAATTGACATTCTGAGCGACCTTGATCTACTTGTTGCTTCATGCGATTATGAGCCATGACCAAATTCTCTTTGAGGGTATAGAGAATAACCTCTCAAACTGTAAGCATTTGGTCAATCGCTTGGACCTTCGAGACACCTGGCATGTAGGAGATAATTGAAGGTGGATTTTGTCCATATACTGCTTCAAAAAGAGTCATGTGAGTAGTTGTATGGTAAGAAGTTTTGTACCACCATTCAACTAATGGTAACCATTGAGCCCATTGATTTTTCCTTTTAGAGGCAAAACACCTCAAATATGTCTCCAAATACTTTTTGACAAATTCATTTTGACCATCAGTCTAGGGATGATAGGCAGTGCTGAGATGCAATTGTGTACCCTATAGCCTAAACAGTTCTTGCCAAAAATTGCTAGTGAAAGTAGGATCTCGATTGGAAACAATAGAAAGAGGCATGAAATGAAGCTTGAAGACATGATCCATGAAAATTTGAGCCACAATGGATGCGGTAAATGGGTGTTGAAGAGCATAGAAATGAGCATACATGGAAAGACGATCAACTACCACCATGGTGACTGACTTATTTCTTGATTTAGGTAATCCCACAATAAAGTCCATAGAGATGTCCCTACCAATAGCGGGTGGAATTGGAAGCAGTTGTAGTGTGCCAGGAGATTTTATTGTTTCTCCCTTCTTGCGTTGACAAATATCATATTCTTCCACAAAAGTGTGAATGTCCTTTTTCATACCATCCCAAAAAAATGAACGTTTGACCCAGTCATCGGTTTTGGTAATCCCTGAGTGGCCAGCTGTGGGTATAGCATGAATCTCATAAAGCATCGTGTATTTATGTTATTGGATTAATCGGTAGGTGCGGACACTAACATATCTCCCTAGATCCACCTGGATCTAGAACAAAGCAAGACAGGACATGACTCTTTCCCTAGATTTTGACCATTGAATTAACTAGGAGGCAAGAACAAATAACATACCTTATTATCGCTTCCTATGGTCTTTGTTGCTCCTTCTTCGCTCCAGTGCTCTCGTGCAGCCAAGACCAAGGCAACACAAACCAACCAAAGTGAAGATAGCACAATCTATTCAACAGTCAATCTATGTATATGATCAAGGAATTATACAATAAAGTGGAAATAGCTTTATGGGAAAGGG
>SNQJ01S0153872.1:0-22688 GCA_010110895.2 Picea sitchensis
TCCGATGGAATCTTTCGATCAGGGGTCAATGATGTAAACCCACTATCGAAAGCAAGGAAAACTGCCATTGAGGAATGCAAGCTCCAAGGTACCAAATAATTTCTAAGTCTTGATTCTGGATAATGAGATAAAGTCGATGGAACAAAACTCATCATAGGAGGGCCTTGATGTATCCTCCAGCAATGACATGAAATGAGTAACATATTTTGAAGGTGAAACATAGTATTTTGCAAATTTAACTGGACACAGGGAAGGCCGACATGGAGAGAATGGACAATTGCAGATGGCCGACTCGATATAGGTTCCAGATGGACTGCTCTTGAACATATGAACGACATGGCCAATGATTTGGCAGCACTCAAAGACGACATAGGGAATGACCTTGTAGAAAATCGAATGAGAGACAAATGGATTTCCCAAACTGACTTCAAATGATGAATAGGGGGTGTCATGTTCAAGAGCGACACTTACTGCCCATTAATACGAAGATGAAAACATATCCCTTTCCCAAATTTTTTCCCCACCATTTCTGGCAAGTACCTCTTTATTTTTACGCAAGCTTGAGGAGGATAACATATGGTTGTTGATATAAGCTCATCCTTCGGACGAGTCCCTCGGAGTATTTTTAACGAACCCTAAGAAGGAGTGGTTTGGTCCCATCATGGGCCTATCAATGTTTGTTTAACGAGTCCAGAGATAGAAAACTCAAAGGTTTTTCAAGATTATAGAGTTTGGAAAAACACTTAAAAGAGAACTCTCTCAGTTCCTTTTTCGTAAAATAGTCTGGACGAGACCGAAAAAGAGATAAATTATCGCTCACCAGACGCTTACTTCAAATACTTTATCAAGTGTGAAAATAGCAAGGTCGCTCGGTCATAGTTTCATGTTTAGAGAGTCTGAAAAGAGATTAAAGAGGACTCCAGTGGGTTCCTTTTTCGTATAACCTTTACGAGTCTGAAAAAGTGATAAAAGTATACTCGATTACATTCTCACTTATTTACGAGCACGAGAAATAACAAAGACTAAGCTCGGTAACTTATTCTCATGTATTTACGAGCATGAGAAAGAACAAAGACTAAGCTCAGGATTGTTTTCATTTTTACGCAAGCTTTAAAACAAAACAAAACTATGCTTGGAATAGATTTTACTTTTACACAAGCTTAAAAACTAAACAAAACTATGCTTGGACCTGGTTTCATTTTTATGCAAGCTTGAACTAGAGAGAACTATGCTTGAGGCTTCCCAACGCGTAACGCATGGAAGGTTGGTACTTAGCCCCCAGCTTAAGAAACTAGCAGCTTAACTTCAGCATGAAGTCCATAGGCTGAGGAAAATGCCCCCCAAGCTTCATTTCATCCAACTGCAAAGGAGAATGAAATGAAGCTTCAAATACTAGATGAAGGAATTGACTCAAATAGAGAGGCAGAAAACTATTTCATTTTTTAACGAGCTTGAGATAGAAACAAGAACTATGCTCGTAACCTCTGTTTCATTTTTTAATGAGGTTGCCATAGAGACCAAAAAACTATCCTCAAGTGGTTTCATTTTTGAACGAGCTTGAAATAAAAAAACCATGCTCAAAGACCTCTGTTTCATTTTTTAACGAGGTTGCCTCAGAGACACAAAAAACTATCCTCGGATGGTCTCTTCTTGATCATGGTACATTAACCATATTAATATATATAATCCCCTAAACATTAGCAAAAGGATAAGGGTTAATATATATCAGATATCATTGTTAAAGGTTAACGAAAGATAGAGGTTTTATAAACATGTACACTATCCTTAAAAGTATTAGCAATAAAAGAGTTTAGCAAAGGATTACAATAAGCATAGTTGTCAGCAAGAAGAAATTATATTGTTGTGTAATTTAAAAATGTAGAAAAATAAAACGTTGTCATATCCACATTGAATAAACTTGATGTCAGATGATAATCATAATAATATTTAGTTATAAAAAGAACCTTGTCATTTAATGGTGTAAACCGCTATCCAATTCAAACAACGTTGTCCTTCCATAAGGCTGTCAATATCAATGCAAGTCAGCGGTCTAATATCTTTGTCGTTGATTAATTTATCCAAATGCAGATACATTTAATACGATGTGGCCGTCTATTATTATTACTGTGTGTAATTATTATATGGCTACAGGTAAGCTACTGCCATCTAGTCGGTATGATGTTGGTGGCATAAACATTTTATCTCTGCATGAAATAAATACTAAAATTCTGGGTACTATCCATAACTCGTTGGTAATTAAACACCATTCCATAAAACGAAATGATTATGCGTTGTCAAGAAAATCGTTCTGATCTGAATTACCCTCTTATTCGTTAGTTAGTAGATTTGATAGAGAATGCATAAAAATCATTGTCCGAGTTTATTAGAGTCAACTATAAATGATGCTACCCAGGTCGTTGAGAGTGGAGTACTATGAAATATCAATGATGCTCCAATAAAGAATATAATACTGCATAAAACTACGCATGTCTACCAATAACCATCAATTATTAAATGCATTATGGTGATAACATCATAAAACTACGCCTGTCTACCAATAACCATCAATTATTAAATGCATTATGGTGATAACATCATAAAATCTCAAAATAACTGTCAATTCCTGTACACAACTATGATAACATCAAAATTCCCCATAAAGCTGTCAACTACTAAAAAAAACATAGATATAACAAAAAGGGGGTTGGGATACTTTAAAATGGAATGTAGATGAATAAATAAAACAAAATGCAGGAATATCCCTTCAATTACTTTAAACGTAGACCCTCCAATCCACAAACGCTATCGCTGGAGGCATAAATGCATTGTCAAATGAAAGTTAAAATGCATGTGTTTATACACGGATTCGTTGGCATTCAAGTTCAAAATGAAACGAAAACATAGCCAATATCACGAGTTACAGGTTGCTTAAACGTACGCTGACTATGCTGACTGCACATAGGTTGAAAATGTAGTCTGGAAAGGTGTTGAACGCAGTCTAAGAATGCTAAAATTTGTATCTCTATGGGTCTTCTTATTATATGTTAGTTGAGAACAATGAAAACCATTTAAGGGGGTTTTTGATCACGCTGTCATGAGAAGACTGATAACTCTGCCAAAAATAAAATGCAGATAAATATAATCAACTCATAACACAGATAAAGTCAAAATAATAACTGATAGCACTATCACAATGGAAAAGATTTGCAATCTAGAATGGCAAATTCACAGTCGAAAGACTGGCAAGGTCACCATCCAATAAGAGGGTAAATGGTTGGTTGTAAAATGGTAAATCATGGTCAAGTAAATGGTAAAATGTTGTCTGTAAAAAGGTAAAAAACGGAGTTAAAAATTATGGGACGCTGAGTTAAAAACACATAGGGTATTCAATGGTTCGCGCATAGGAATGATCACAATGGCAGAATTACTCAACATAAGAAGGCACAATGACACTCAATCAACCAAGAACAATCAACAGGGGTAGACGGTTGGGAAAACACATCCTTCACTATTCATCCATCAATAGAAAAGAAGGGCATTAGGATCTATAGGTCTATTAACACCAAAGTGACGACCGTTGATCTGACTCCTAACCGATTGCTCAAGCCCGGACTGATGATCTAGGGATGAGGACGAAGTATAAAGAAGAATTCTTCACAATATATCAATCAAGCCAACAGTACAATCACAACATTCCGGGATTGATTGTTAAGGGAATCAAGTCAAGCACCGAGCTTAAGGCTATGGTGAGTTTAAGTTCTCGATTAAAATGCTAAGTAAAACACTTTCTTTACATAATTAAAAGTACATAAATGAAAGCGCAAGATCAATATTAATATACCATTCATAATAAAAGCATGAGTACAGTAGCCCAAGTCCACCGCTTGAAGTCGTTTTCCCATGCGCTCCATCCTGCTCCTGCTTACCGATCGTTGTGACTTCACCGATACCTCCTAGCCAACGCTAGGGGTACTCTTCTTCCCCCTTATCCCCCCAAACCGCAAAGGGGCTACATACACTAAACCATAGAACAACTAGCTCCCAGCTTGCCTCGCAAGGCCGAGCTACCACTCCTCACTGAGCTGGGTATCCCATCTCCCACAAGATAAGTTAGTCATGTCAAACATTTTGTAATGTAACATTATGCATAAAGGAAGAGATCCATCCTCCTCTTGCTCCCTCCTTTCTATAGAGTTTCTAAGTCATTTCTTTCCGAATTTCCCATTTAATTTATTGTTCAATAATTTAATTCAGAAATTAATTTAATGTGTTACCCATCCCCTTCGTTGCACTAGAAATTAATTTCACTAATTATTTAATTACTCCTATTTTCCTCACCCACCTAAAATAATTCCTAGAATCACTCCTAGGTGTCCCCATACTCCCTTACACATTTTAATGACTTACCCCCTTACTAATTTACTAGTTGAGTTCAATTTAGAAAGTTCTTAAAGGAAAGATTCCCTGTTAAGTTTTTCATTCTTCTTTTTCCTTATGTTTCCCTTTCTCTTTATATTTCCCCCTTTTTCCCTTAGTTTCCTAATTCTTTTAAATTTTCGTCTTTCTCTTTTTATCTAAAACTCAAATTAGCAAGTGTAGACTTTATCCTTTTTCCCCTTTTTCTGTTTAGTTAAAATTTTTAATTAGCATATGTAACAAACAATCAACTTTGTTTTTTTTTCTTAATTTTAATTCCTCAATATAATTTGATTTTAATAATTTAATCGCTCCACAAGTATCACTTAGACCTAGGTTTTAATTTCTGAGGCTAGGCGACATTTTTATTAGGGAAAAATGTTTTTAAAACTTTCTCATGACATCATTTGTTCTAAGTCCATCTAGGTTTATTCACTTATTAGTTAACAACATGAAGTACCCTTCAGGACACACTAGGTGCTCCAAGGGTGCCACTTGCCTCATTCCTCTTCCCTTGTGCGAAATGCACTTCAGGACGCACCACGTTCTCCAAGGGTGCAACCCACCTCTTTCTGTTTTTCTTGCACCACGTGCCCTTCAGGACGCACTACATGCTCCAAGGGTGCCACTCGCCTCTTCACTAACTTGGTAGACATCAAAAACCCCTAGATTCAATACTCCACCAGGTAATATTGTGGGAGACTAAGGGCCTCTAAGTAATAAGGCCCTTGCCTTATTACGCACCCTTTAGAATCATCGTGAGTGACTGTCGCAGTCTTCCCTTACGACATTGTGGGTCTCCGCGAACTAGGTAATCGTTAACCTATAGATCGAGCTACGATGGGAGTGTTAGTAGGGTGTGGCAGTGTTGTTGTCCACAACTCTCCCTCAACGTCTCTAGTTATCGTGCGTGACCCCTTTACTCTACATGTGAGTCTGGTCGACAAGCTATCGTCAGCCTGCATCATGAACGAATCATGTCTAAAATAAAATCCATAATCGTAACATCCAATCAGATGCACATATGTTATATATACAACAATCAAACCCCAATAGTCCACTCCCTAACTCGATCCAGAGTCCAAGGGTGTCATCAATGCCTTAACATCCTCGAGGTCCAAATCTTGCACACTCAGGAGAACCGAGTCAATAACACCTGTCTAAGTCAATACAACAACATAACATATAATCACATCCATAATGCCTCATAATCATAATCAACAACCAATAGTATAATAATATGGATCACTTGCAAGTAAGTCTCCTCAAAGAATAAGTTCTCTCAGTGCATGCAAGAGTGGTATGTTACAATACCAAAAGGCCAAGTTTAGGAGAGAAACTTGGTGAGGTATTTTTTAGCAAGGTGCAAAAGACATGTTACTACATAGTCTATTTGAAACTCACTATTGAGCATGATGAAGCTTAGATAGATGAAAATGGCTATTAATAGTTACATCAAGGGTTTAGGAAGAAGCCATAGAAAGATGGATGTCAAAGAGTTTGACATTGAGATAGCTCAATTAAAGGAAATATCAAGTGTGTTGAAAGAGTTGCTATAGGAAAATGTAGAAGACTGTAGCTACAGATGAAATCTAAGGAGAAGGGTCAAATGGCCTATTTTTCAATTATTTTCTAGGAAGTTGATACACGGGATGAGGGTTGAGATGAAGAAAGAGGAGAGATTTAATAGATCTTAATATGCACATAAGTCTTTGAAAGAGGAAGAAGCAGTTCAAATTTGTGAACTAGAGAAGGGACAAATTGTTAGAGAAGATGATGAATATGGATAAGATGAGGTTCATATTGAAGACCTCAGGACGTTATTGGAGATTTTAGTCCAATAAATGAAGATGGTGCTAGAAGCATCAACAAATACTCAAGAGTCTCATGTTTTTAAAAGTAATGAATTCTATGTGATTGCAGGTTATGAAAATAGGTAACCACTAGAAGCTATCATAAAGGAAGACGAAGATGAATAATTAACTCTTGAAGACATATAAGAAGGATATAATCGTAAATCTATCATAACAGAGAAAGAGATCACATTGTCTCATAAAAGTAGTGAAAAGGAAGAACATCCATATTCAAAGAGTGGAGGTGTTGAAGACAAACAAACACAAAAGATTGTCCTCAAAATGAATATGAAATAACTAGTTTATGAAGATAACCATAAGAAGGACAAAGAAATTGAAGAATAACACTCAAATGCAATGCCAATAAATTATTTTGAGGATTTAAAAATTATAGAAGAGTGGCTAATCAATTGTAATGAACCTCCTGTTTCGTCACGACAACAAGCCTCACATAACAAGTGCAATTTTTTTAATTTTTTTTGCGTGTGTGTGTGTGAAGGTAATGATGTCATTATACTTGACAATGCAACACGATGATGAACAAGGCGCAAGAAACTTACATGACAACAACATGACGACCAAACATAGAAGCACATCAATCACTTGGAAGCAATGTATGACATTCAACCGACAAGAATAAAAATGACTACCCACCCGTCTTACCCTGTAATGGTTAGGACCTCCAGGACACATAAGCAACGGTCAAGCCTTGGTTCCCATCAATTTTGACCATTTAAGTTCTCAAGGCTGGCAACTATTCTTAGGAACAAGGATGTGTCTACATCCCACCCCAACAACAATTCCAAGCCGACAAAGCTAAATGACAACATCAATATTATCTACGACACTTCACTCCACAATAATCAATTCTATAAATCTTCCAAGAATATTTAAAGTCATCCCTTTAAAGTAATTTGCGTAAGGTAGACATTGAAACATTTTATTTATGCCCATATAGAAAACTATGTTATTTTATATAAGGTCACCTATTATATACACTTACACTCTGAGTTGTTACAATAATGGAATCTAATGAAAGAATCATCTAATGAATGTATAAATTTTACTACTTACTTCCAATAAAATCCAAATCTTATCAGTTTTTCAAAATATTTTAAAAGGTATTCTATTGAACCTAAAAATTTACATATCTCATAACATAATCTAAAGATAAACTATATCTTGACCATTGGATTCCAATACAATCTTATATCCTTTCAATAATATTTAAGACCACTCAAGTATTTTACTTTGATGAACATTGAAATATTTAATTTCTTGTCCACATTGAAAACTAGGTTAATCCATAGAAGGTCACATCTTATACATAGTTACACTTAAGAGTTCCAATAATTAAAATCTAAAGATAAAGCATAACTTCGAAATCTTGCTTCCAATGAAAATCCAAATCTTATATGTCTTGAAAAATATTTTAAAGATGATCATCTAAAAGATTTTACTTAATATGGGCCATGAATTATTTTACTTATGGCCCACATAGAAGACTATATTATTTAATACTAAAGGAATATTTTATATACATTTACAATCAAAAAACACTACAATAAGGGAACCAAAAAAAGGATTTCGATAAAAAAAACACAACTGTTACTACTAACTTCAAATAAACCCCAAATCTTATTTTCAAGTCGTAATGCTAAACAGTTAACCAACTCTTATCAAGTATTTGGAAACCACTACTTTCCCTTCCCCGAATATAAGCGTGTGGCTCTAACCTGGACATATCAACACTGTTGAAGTCATTTAACACAAATTCCAATTGCCATTTAAAAAAATTTACTGCAAAATCAACTGTCATTCCAAGTGTCGTTTCAACTAACAATTAAAAATTTACTGCCATTCACACTATCACTTCATATAATAGAATTTACTTTCATAATCATTAATGAGATTTACTGCCTTGTGTAATAAAGGAGAATTACTGCGAGCTATAGTAAAATATAGAGGTAAAAGTGAAACGCAACAGAATCAAATATCGGGTTGTCTAAATAGGTGAGAAGTTGCGGTGTAAGTAATTGTGAATTACCATGACTGTAAAACTGTGGGGTAAATGCACAATGGCTGACAATTACATCGGAATTACACATAGGTGTCAACAGTCGAGACTGTTGTCGAATATTACATGTGGTTGTACCTATTAAATATATTAAGAAGCAGAATTATTATAAGACAAAGCTGTAGTTTAAGTAAATATCGATGTCAGTAAACATTCAATTACAACCATCATTTCATTTAAATTGTTTCCTGTAAACAATCAATTTCTATTCGTTGATACTAAAGGTCATTACCGCACAACATTTCTCAGTCTCCTAGGGCTCGACTAGGGCTCGACTATCACACAGTCAATAACACTTCCCATGCACAGTCATATTCGAGGCCCTAACACAGTCAGAGTGCAACTATCAGATTGTTGCCAATCAGTAATTCAAGGGAATATTGCAGAGATCCATGGCCCAAAAAAAAACACAGAGGCAGGTGTCATAGTAGTACAAATTGCAGAGGTAAGTATTACAGCAAATTCATGTTTACAAATGTGGAGGTAAGGTGTTACAACAATCCGCAGGTACTTATCGCAGAGGTAACAATTGAGATGTAGAATTTAATGGAGGATAGGCTAACAATGCAGGGCCATAACCATCCTTACCCCGGGCAAATCTAAACAATGCTGACACACTACAAGCACTATCAACCAAATACGCTACACAAATATAGGGACAAACATTGTTACACAAGTTAAAATTCATGGTAAATAAGAGAAGATACTCCATTCGCTGAGCTAAGATAATTTCGTGGTAATTTAATGGGGAAATGTGTTGTAAATTATGTGATAAAAACACTGTGAATAAAAGAGTAAATTCCTCGGCAAGTAAATGGATAACCCACAGCCAAAGATGGGTAAAATGTTGTCGGAATGTTCAATCACAGTCGCTAGTAGTAAAAGACAAATATCATTGTCAACAAAGGGTAACTCACAATAAAAGAATTTCATCACAGTCACAAGTTTTAAAAGATACACTGTCATCTAGTGGGCACGCTGAGAATTTTCCCTTCGAGAGGTGGAAACTGTCATGAAAATCACTAATGAATAAAATACCATCTGATAGAGTAGAGGTGAAACGAAAATGCAGAAGTACCTTCACTAGAAGGCGCAATATAACAATTAGTCAAGGACAAACAACAGAGTTATATGGCTGGTAGGTTCACCTTCGCTTCACCATCCTCACACAGAAAAGCAAGGCATTGAGATCCATAGGTCTTTTAACGCTAAGGCGACGACTGTAGATTAGGCTCCTAGCCGACTGCTCAGGCGAGGACTGGTGAGCTAGGGATGAAGGATAAAAAACCTCAAGGTCACAATCAACACACAGGGAAGTCACGACATGTGGGAAAATAAGGTCCATGGGAGTCAACAACCATTTAGCTAAGCTAAGGAAGGTTTCGGTCACAATTTAAAAATAAAAAATAAAAAATAAACATCATTTTACTTTTCCATTAATAAGCAGATCAATGCATTAGTCCTAATACATTCTACCATACAAAAAATAAGAGAATGTACCATTTCCTAATCGCCCACTTCGAATGACGTCCTGCGTGCTCCGTGCAGCTCTGGCTCGTTGATCGTCGAGACTTCACCGGTACCTCCCAGCCAATGCTAGGGGTAGTTTTCTTCCCCCTTAGCCCCTCGAGCCACAAAAGGGCCACACACACACTATCCAGAGATTTCGACTAGCTCCTAGCTCGCCTCACAAGGCCGAGCTACCACTCCTCTCTGAGCTGGGTATCCCAACTCCCACAAGTAAATCAGTCAAGTAGATATTTCTGCAGCGTAACGTTACGCAAACAGAAGATGATCCTCCATCCTTCTCCTTCCTTCATTTTATAGAGTTTCAAACTTCCTTTCTTTCCTAAAATCTCATTTAATTAAATTTTTTAAAATAAATTCCTAAAAATTCTTCTCTGTACAAGTGTCCCCCATCCCATACATTCCTCCATAAATTAATTTCTTTAATTAAGTAATTATCTTTATTTCCCTCACCCACCTAGAGTTACTCGTAGAATCACTTTTTGGTGTCCCCAAACTCTCTTACAGGTTTTAAAGGCTTTCGCTATTATTAAATTGCTAATTCAATTTAAATTAGAAATCTCTTAAATGGTAGATTCTTTACTAAATTTGACTTTCCTCTTTTTCCCTTAAGTTCCCCTTTTTCCCTTTTTATGTTTACCTGTTTTCCTAGTTTCCTAAAATTTTGATTTTCCCACTTTCCCCTTTTTAATTAGAACTCAAAAAGGTAGGCGTAGAATTTAACCCATTTTCCCCTTTTCTTATTTAATTAGTGTATTTTAATTTATTAAGGTAATAAAACACTTAATTCCCCTTTTAAATTTTAATCCCACAGATTTTATTTTTTTGAAACAATTTTATTTCTTACTCCCTTCACGTTACAAGATTTAATGAAGATCATAATTATTATTCATGTGGTTTTTATTTTTATTATCATTTTTATTATTTTCTTTTATAGAGAGATAAAATTTTGCTACTAGCATAGTTTAGACTTAAACCTTCAATTTTCGTATTGGGCGACATTTATTTAGGGAATTTGTTTTAAAAATAATTAACACGTTAATCGTCCTAAGGCCAGCTAAGTTCATTCGTCTATCATCAACAACACGGTGTGCCCTTCAGGACACACTAGGTTCTCCAAGGATGCCACTTGCCTCATCTGTTCCCTTGCGCGATGTGCCCTTTAGAACGCACTACGTGCTCCAAGGGTGCCACTCGCGACTCTCCATTTTTCTTTCATGACGTGCCCTTCAGGATGCACCACATGATCCAAGGGTGCCACTCACCTCTTCACTGACTTGGTATACATCAATAACCCCTGGAGTCAATACTCTACTAGGTGAACTTGTGGGAGACTAAGGGCTTCTAAGGAATAAGGCCCCTGCCTTATTACGCGCCTCTTAGAATCATCGTGACTGACTGTCGCAGTCTGCCCTCATGGCATTGTGGGTCCTCATGAACTAGGTAGCCGTTAACCTATAGTTCAAGCCATGACGAGAGTGTTAGTAGGCTTTTGCAAGGTTGTTGTCCACACCTCTCCTTCAACATCTCTGGTAGTCATGCGTGACCCCTTTACTCCATATGTGAGTCTGGTCGAAAAGCTATCGTCATCCTGCATCATCAAGAAATCATGTCATAACATATCCATCATATCATCCATTCAGATGCACTAATATCATAGTAAAACAATCAAAACCCAATGGCACACTCCTTGACTCGATCCAGAGTCCAGGGAGTTTTGTCAATGCCTCTGCATCCTCGAGGTCCAAAACCCTGCACACTCAGTAAAACTGAGTCAAGAGCACATGTCTATGTCAAAGCGGTAAAACAACATGTCATCATCCCATAACGCCTCATAATCAAAATCAAAAGTTTTAATAGCATAATAATTCGGATCACTTGTGAGCAAGTGTCCTCAAAGAATAAGTTCGCTCAATGCGCCAGAGCGGGATGTTACATACACCCCCTCTTGGTCTAAAATTTGTCTCGAAGTTTCACAGTATATATGCTGAAATAAAGTGTATCATAGTATCATATGTCTATCTATCAAACAAAAATGGAAACTGTTGGCGCATATCATATGCATCCTCCGAGACCATCGAGTGCAGACTATAAATGTCCCACTAGACCTTGACCTGATCTACCATTCGATGTCGTAGTTGTCGAACATGATGATCCAAGATGCGGACCGGCTGAGCCGTGAGCACCCCCTCGTCCGATACCTGCAAGGAACTCATGTCAATAACATGTGTAGGATCACTAATATAATGTCTCAAAACAGATACATGAAAAACATCGTGGATACACCTCAAAGAATCGGGCAAGGCTAGTCGATAGGCCACGAAACCCTTTCTCTCAACAATCTCGAATGGTCCCACGAACCTAGGAGAGAGTTTATCTCCCTTTCCAAACTTGATTGAACTCTTATGTGGTTTAACCTGCAAGAAGACTCGATCGCCGACCTCGTAACTACGGTCGACATGGTGCGCATTGGCATAACTCTTATGTCGATCCAACACTTCTTTAATCCTTTTTCTTATTGTTTTCATTTTCTCTTCCATCTCTTGGATCACTTCTGGTCCCACTAGGACCCTATCCTCAAGCCGATCCCAACTGAAAGGCATTCAACACGGTCACCCGTAAAGAAACTCGAAAGCCGCCATCTTAATGGTGCTCTAGTAACTGTTGTTGTAATTGAATTATACCAGTGGCAAGAATTCTTCCCAACACTTTTGTTGGTCCATCACATACATGGGAAACATGTCCTCCAAGGTTTGGTTCATTTGTTCAGTCTTCCCATCAGTCTCCGAGTGATACGTAGTACTAAAGTTAAGTTGGGTTCCCAAGGCCTCTTGGAAACTCATCCAAAATCATCCAGTAAACATTGATCCTCGATTGGATATAATCCTCTTAAGCACGCCATGGAACCTCACAATCTCATTGATGAAAACTCTAGCTATTTCAGGTGTCTGATACGTCATACGCATAGGAATAAAGTGAGCACTCTTCGTCAGAGTGTCTACTACTACGAAATATGAGTCATGTCTCCTTGCGTTCAATGGCAATCCAACAATAAAATCCATTGAAATAACTTCCCATTTCGATTCCAGAATAGTGTGTGGTTGTAGTAATCCTGCTGGGTGTCTATGTTCAGCCTTTACCTGCTGACATTCTAGACATCTAGCCACATAGTTGACTATGTCAGCCTTCATTCCCTTCCAGAAGAATAAGAGTTTAAGGTCTGCCCTCATCTTCGTGACTCCCGAGTGAGCCATGTAAACTTATCTATGAGCCTCGTTTAGGATCAACATCCTCAACTCGTCGTTCGGCGATATGTAGATCCGATTTTTAAACCTCAATAAACCATCGCTATTAAATGAAAACCATTCAAATCGTGGTACCATCATTGTGTTTTGTCCAACAAAACCCTCAACCTCTTTGTACCAGTCATCATCACGCTGTAAAGTGAGAATATTTTCACGTAGATTCGTCTTAAGCGACAACAGCAAAAAGATGTGTGGTCTCTGAATCAATGCATCTGCCACTCGGTTCACTGTGCCTTTTATGTAATTAATCTCGAAGTCGTACTCACTAAGCAATTCCAACCAATTCCGTTGTCGCGCATTCAGGTTGCTTTGCATAAATATGTGTTGTAGCCCATAATGGTCAGTCTTTAGTTGAAATTTTCATCCAACAAGGTAGTGTCTCCAAACCTTCAAGGCATAAACGATGGCTAGCAACTCCAAATC
Source organism: Picea sitchensis (assembly GCA_010110895.2). Classification (NCBI taxonomy): domain Eukaryota; kingdom Viridiplantae; phylum Streptophyta; class Pinopsida; order Pinales; family Pinaceae; genus Picea; species Picea sitchensis. The sequence continues at coordinate 13,602 of SNQJ01S0153872.1, forward strand.
ATGTGTCACGTAGTTCTCCTCATGACTTGTCAGTTTCCTTGAAATGTAAGCGATCACTCATCCGTCTTACATTAAGACCTCGCCTAAGCCTTCCGTGGATGCATCAGTGCATACCAAGAAGTCTGCGTCCATGTCAGGGACCTTTAGTATCGATGTTGTTGTCAACAATTCCTTAAGCCTCCGAAATGATTCCGTGCATTTCTCTGTCCAAACAAACTTCTTGTTCTTCTTTTGCAACTCCGTGATCGGATTTGCTATCTTCAAAAATCCCTTGACAAACCATCGATCGTATCCTGCCAAACCCATGAAGCTACACACTTCTAGGACATTCGTCGGTGTAGGCCATTCCATAATAGCCTTGACCTTGGCTGGATCCACGACAATGCCTTCGCTGGAGATGACATGCCCTAAGTAGTGAATCTTCGATTGATCAAATGAGAATTTGGACAACTTCCCATACAATTTGTGCTCTCGCAGACACTGTAGTACCAAGCACAAGTTCTCATCATGCTCCTCCATCATCCAAGAGTAGATCAAAATATCGTCAATGAATACTTGGACGAACTTGTCCAAGTACTCATGGAACACCCTATTCATCAAACTCATAAATACCTCTGGGGCATTTGTTAGTCCAAACAATAAGACAATAAACTCATAATGTCCAAACCTCGTCTTAAAGGCGGTCTTAGGGATGTCATCCTCCTTGATCTGTAACTATTGATACCCTGATCACAAATCGATCTTGGAGAACACCGTCGTGCCCTTCATTTGATTGAATAGATCATCAATTCTCGGAAAAATATACTAATTCTTGATCGTGGCCTTGTTCAGTTGACAGTAGTAAATGCAGAGCCTCCACGATCCATCCTTGTTTCGTATGAAAATAACATGTGCACCCCACGGTGACACACTAGGATGTATCAGTTCGAGGTCCAGCAACTCCTTCAGTTGGATTTTCAACTCTTGTGAATCCGGGGTCGACATCCTATAAGGCGTTCTTCCTATCAGTTCAGTCCCCAGTTTCAGGTCTATGGTAAACTCCAATTTCCTCTCCGGTGGCATCACAGGTAACTCCTCCAGAAACACGTCCGCAAACTCTCTCACCACTGGAAGGTGTTGTAGACCTTCCACTACTCGCTTCTCGTTTAATGCAAGGATCGCATAAATCTTGTACCCCTTGCACATGCTCTTTCAAAGTTGCAAGGAAGTTATGAACCTCAGGGAAACTCCCTGGTTCCATCCTACAATCACACATCTCTATCCCTCGTCATCGACCGAGCTCAATTGTTTTGTCTTACAGCTGAGTATTGCCTCATGATATTCAAACCAATCCATATCAATCACGACATCATAAGATCCTAGGATTGTGATGTATAGGTTGGCGTGTGTGACAAACTCTCCCAGGTTAAGGACACATCCCGTAACCTTTCCTCCAACCTTTCATTTGGCTCTCGAAGCCATCTCCATGAAGCTAAACTCATCCTGTTCGACTACCTTTACCTTAATCCTTTTTAGAATTGCACCAGAAATGAAACTCTTGGTAGCATCGGGATCTATCAAAATACTAAGGGTTTGGTCAACGACGACACCTATCATCTCAAGCACAGTCGATTGATGCTCCGCTTGACAATTATTCACCACTGCATGAATCCGATGGGTCTTGCCCATATCTCCCACGGTAGTGGGTCTAGCTGATCTAGACACTCTAGTCCTCTCCACAGGGCAGTCACGTTGGTAGTGTGGCTCCCCACACATCCAACACCCCTCCTTCGGACCAGTAGTCCTGATACCCAAAGTAGAAGATGACGACCCACCGGCTTGGAATCCTGGTCTATTCTGCTGAACATGCCTAAACTGTTATTACTACAGACAACGCTGCTGCTGATGTTGTGGTCCCTGATAAGGTGTCCGCTGCTAAGGTGTCATTCCCCGAGGTGTAGTGAAACTGGATCCCCTCTGGAAGCCACTATCTGCTGGCGTATGTCTGGCTGGTATCTGATGTTGCTATGCTCCAGATGGAACCTGCCCTGTTGGTCTCGCTGGTGTCCTGATCTGACCCCCGCTGATAAGCTCCTCCTCTGTTATGAGGGCATTTTGGATGACATGATCCAAGGTTTGAGGCATCAAAATCCTAACCTTTGCACATATGTTGCCATTAAGGCCGAACACAAACCTGTTGACCTTAAGTTTCTCAGTGTTATGGTGTGGAGCATACTACAGCAGCTCCATAAAATAGGCCTCGTACTCGGGCACCATATGGCCTCCCTGTCGTAAGGTGTTGAACTCATTGAGTTGACGTTCAATGAATTCCTATGAAAGGTACCTCTCTTGGAACCATTCCTCGAATAGTTCCCATGACACGTCTTTGATGGCCATGTTCAGCTGCGGTAGGAGCGTCTTCCACCATAGAAGAGCGCCCCCCTTCAGTTGATAGACCGCCATGAGGACCTTCATGTTGGAGGTATAATCACGAAGTACGAATCACATCGCCATGTTCTCCAACCATGCCTCAGTGGCTGCGCCATCCGAGGCACCAAAGACCTCAAGAAAGTTGACCTTCTCAAGTTCGCGGTGAATGCTACTAGTACTAACCAGAGTGTGTGGTAGAACCTCAGTGGGTGTTGGAACCCTAGCCTCACCTCTGTCCAAGCGGCTGATCAGTGCCTCATACATGCGCTGGAAAGATCTCATCATTCTGACCAAATCACCAACTTCTATCTGCTCCTGTCCGAGAACCTGCTCATCTCCCTGGGGGTTAGACCCCTCAGGCGTGGATGCTACTAGCAACGTCTTCTAACCATGATTACCTGAACGCACATAAGTCAACTCCATTAGTGACATTATAATCAAATCATATCAACGAAATCCGTAGTGATCCCAAGTCACAGGTTGAACCTCGCTCTGATACCATATGTAACGAACCTCTTGTTTCGTCACGACAACAAGCCTCACATAACAAGTGGGAATTTTTTTCTTTTTTTGTGTGTGTGTGTGTGAAGGTAATTATTTCATTATACTTGACAATGCAACATGACGACGAACAAGGCGCAAGCAACTCATGCAACAACAACATGACGACCAAACATAGAAGCACATCAATCACCTAGAAGCAATGTACGACATTCAACCGATAAGAATAAAAATGACTACCCGTCCGTCCTACCCTGCAATGGTTAAGACCTCTAGGACACATAAGCAATGCTCAAGCTGAGGTTCCCATCGATTTTGACCATTTAAGGTCTCAAGGCTCGCGACTGTTCTGAGGAACAAGGAGGTGTCTACATCCCACCCCAACAACAATTCCAAGCCAACAAAGCTAAATGACAACATCAAGATCATCCAGGACACTTCGCTCCACAATGATCAATTCTATAAATCTTCCACGAATATTTAAAGTCGTCCCTTTAAAGTAATTTGTGTAAGGTAGACATTGAAACACTTTATTTACGCCCATATTGAAAACTATGTTATGTTATATAAGGTCGCCTATTATATACACTTACACTCTGAATTGTTACAATAATGGAATCTAATGAAAGAATCATCTAATGAATGTATAACTTTGACTACTTACTTTCAATAAAATCCAAATCTTATCAGTTTTTCAAAATATTTTAAAAGGTATTTTATTGAACCTAAAAATTTACATATCTCATAACAGAATCTAAAGATAAACTATATCTTGACCATTGGCTACCAATGAAATCTTATATCCTTTCAATAATATTTAAGACCACTCAGGTATTTTACTTTGACGAACATTGTTACATAGTTACATATTTACACCTTTTACATAGTTACACCTTTTACATAGTCACATCTTTTACATAGTTACACTTAAGATTTCCAATAATTAAAATCTAAAGGTAAAGAAAAACTTTGAAATCTTTCTTCCAATGAAAATCCAAATCTTATATGTCTTGAAGAATATTTTAAAGATGATCACCTAAAATTTTTTACTTAATATGGGCCATGAATTATTTTACTTATGGCCCACATAGAAGACTATATTATTTAATACTAAAGGAATATTTTATATACATTTACAATAAAAAAACACTACAGTAAAGGAATGAAAAAAAGGATTTCCATAAAAAAAAACACAATTGTTACTACTAACTTCGAATAAACCCCACATCTTATTTTCAAGTCATAATGCTAAACCCTTAACCAACTGTTATCAAGTATTTGGAAACCACTACTTTCCCTTCCCCGACTATAAGAGTCTGGCCCTAATCTGGACATCTCAGCACTGTTGAAGTCATTTAACAAAAACACCAATTGCCATTAAAAAAATTTACTGCAAAATCAACTGTCATTCCAACTTCCATTTCAACTAACAATTAAAAATTTATTTCCATTCACACTGTCACTTGATATAAAAAAATTTACTGTCATAAGAATTAATGAGATTTACTGCCTTGTGTAATAAAGGAGAATTACTACGAGGTATAGTAAAATTTAGAGGCAAAAGTAAATAGGTGAGAAGTTGTAGTGTACGTAATTGTGAATTACCATGACTGTAAAACTGTGGGTTAAATGCACAATGGCTGCTAATTAAATCGGAATTACACATAGGTGTCAACAATTGAGACTGTTGTTGAATATTACATGTGGTTGTACCTATTAAATATATTAAGAAGAAGAATTATTGTAAGACAAGGTTGTAGTTTAAGTAAAAATCGATGTCAGTAAACATTCAATTGCAACCATCATTTCATTTAAATTGTTTCTAGTAAACAATCAATTTCTATTCGTTGATACTAAAGGTCATTACTGCATAACTTTTCTCAATCGCCTAAGGCTCAACTAGGGCTCGACTATGACATAGTCAATAACGCTTCTCATGCAGAGTCATATTTGCGACCCTAACATAGTCAGATGCAACTATCAGATTGTTGCGAATCAATAATTCAAGGGAATATTGCAGAGATCCGTGGCCCAAAAAAAAACACAGAGGCATGTGTCACAGCAATACAAATCACAAAGGTAAGTATTACAACAAATTCATGTTTACAAATGCGGAGGTAAGGTGTTACAACAATCCGCAGGTACCTATCACAGAGGTAACAATTGAGATGTAGAATTTAATGGAGGATAGGATAACAACACAAGGCCATAACCATCCTTACCTCGGGCCAATCTAAACAATCCTGACACACTACAAGCACTGTCAACCAAATACGCTACACAAATATAGGGACAAACATTGTTACCCAAGTTAAAATTCACGAAAAATAACAAAAGCTACTCCATTTGCTGAGATAAGATAATTTCATGGTAATTTAATTCGGAAAAGTGCTGTAAATTCTGTGATAAAAACACTGTGAAGAAAAGAGTAAATTCATCAGCAAGTAAATGGATAACCCGCAACCAAAGATGGGTAAATCATTGTCGGAATGTTCAATCACAGTCACTAGTAGTAAAAAAAAAAAAATCGCTGTCAACAAAGGGTAAGTCACAATAAAAGAATTTCATCACAGTTAGAAGGTTTAAAAGATACGTTGTCATCAAGTGGGCACGCTGAGAATTTTCCCTTCGAGAGGTGGAAACTGTCATGAAAATCACTAATGAATAACATACCCTCCGAGAGAGCAGAGGTGAAACAAAAATGCAGAAGTGCTTTTGCTAGAAGGTGCAAGACAACAATTAGCCAAGGACAAACAATAGAGTTAGACGGCTAGTAGATTCAACTTCGCTCCACCATCCTCACATAGAAAAGTAGGGCATTGAGATCCATAGGTCTTTTAATGCTAAGGCGACGACCATAGATTAGGCTTCTGGCCGACTTCTTAGGCGAGGACTGGTGAGCTAGGGACGAAGGATAAACAACCTCAAGGTCACAATCAACACACAGGGAAGTCATGACATGCAGGAAAACAAGGGCCATGGGAGTCAACAACCATTTAGCTACGCTAAGGAAGGTTCCGGTCACAATTTAAACAAACAAACAAAAAAAGCATCATTTTACTTTTCCATTAATAAGCAGATCCCAGCATAATTCCTAATACATTCTACCATACAAAAATGAAGAGAGCGTACCATTGCCTAATTGCCCGCTTTGAATGACGTCCCACGTGCTCCATTCCGCTCCCGCTCACCGACCGTCGAGAATTCACTGGTACCTCCCAATCAATGCTAGGGGTATTGTTCTTCCCCCTTAGCCCCCTGAGCTGCAAAGGGGCCACACACACACTATCCATAGATTTCGAGTAGTTCCTAGCTCGCCTCGCAAGGCCGATCTACCACTCCTCTTCGAGCTGGGTATCCCAACTCCCACAAGTAAATCAGTCAAGTAGATATTTTTGTAGCATAACATTACACAAATAGAAGATGATCCTCCATCCTTCTCCTTCCTTCATTTTATAGAGTTTCGAACTTCCTTTCTTTCCTAAAATATCATTTAATTAAAGTTTTTAAAATCAATTCCTAAAAATTCTTCTTCGTACAAGTGTCCCCCATCCCCTACATTCTTCCATAAATTAATTTCTTTAATTAAGTAATTATCTTTATTTCCCTCACCCACCTAGAGTTACTCCTAGAATCACTGCTAGGTGTCCCCAAACTCTCTTACAAGTTTTAAAGGCTTTCCCTATTATTAAATTGGTAATTCAATTTAAATTAGAAATCTCTTAAATGGTAGATTCTTTACTAAATTTGACTTTCCGCTTTTTCCCTCAAGGTCCCCTTTTTCCCTTTTTATGTTTACCTCTTTTCCTAGTTTCCTAAAATTTTGTTTTTCCCACTTTCCCCTTTTTAATTAGAACTCAAAAAGGAAGGCGTGGAATTTAACCCCTTTTCCCCTTTTCTTATTTAATTAGTGTATTTTAATTTATTAAGGTAATAAAACACTTAATTCCCCTTTTAAATTTTAATCCCACAAATTTCATTTTTTTGAAATAATTTATTTCTTACTCCCTTCATGTTACAAGATTTAACGAAGATCATAATTAATGTTCATGTGGTTTTTATGTTTATTATCATCATTATTTTTTTTTTTTATAGAGAGATAAAATTTTACTACTAGCATAGTTTAGACTTAAACACCTTCAATTTTTGTATTGGGAGACATTTAATTCGGGAATCTGTTTTAAAAATACTTAACACGTTAATCGTCCTAAGGCTAGCTAGGTTCATTCCTCTATCATCAACAACGTGATGTGCCCTTCAGGACGAACTAGTTGCTCCAAGGGTGCCACTTGCCTCATTTGTTCCCTTGCGCAATGTGCCCTTCAGGACGTACTACATGCTCTAAGGGTTCCACTTGCCACTTTCCATTTTTCTTTCACGACGTGCCCTTCAAGACGCACCATGTGCTCCAAGGGTGCCACTCGCCTCTTGATTGACTTGGTAGACATCAATAACCCCTGGAGTCAATACTCCGCCAGGTGAACTTGTGCGAGACTAAGGGATTCTAAGGAATAAGGCCCCAGCCTTATTGCGTGCCCCTTAGAATCATCGTGAGCAATGATCGCAGTCTACCCTCATGACATCGTGGGTCCTCGTGAACTAGGTAGTCGTTAACCTACAGTTCGAGCCATGACGGGAGTGATAGTAGGCTCTGGTAGGGCTGTTGTCCACACCTCTCCCTCAACATCTCTCCATATGTGAGTCTGGTCGGAAAGCTATCATTAGCCTGCATCATCAAAAAATCATGTCAGAACATATCCATATCATATCATCTGGTCAGATGCACTAATATGATAGTAAAACAATCAAACCCCGATGGCACACTCCCTGACTCGATCCAGATTCCAAGGGGATCCATCGATGCCTCTGCATCCTCTAGGTCCAAAAGCCTGCACACTCAGTAAAATCAAGTCAACATCATGTCATCATCCCATAACGCCTCATAATCAAAATCAAAAGTTTTAATAGCATAATAATTCAGATCACTTGAGAGCAAGTGTCCTCAAAGACTAAGTTCACTCAGTCTGCCAGAGCGGGATGTTACATCAATCCCAAGGCTGATAAATACTCCACAAATATTGCAGACCAAATTAGTCTTGAATTGTATTAAGGAATTCATACCAAGGAAGAGATACCTAGAGCATTGAGAGAGGAAGAAGAGGATTTATTTTTTCAAACAAATTATTTATTTAAGCATGTATTTGTAGGTGCATAAGAATATGAAAAAAATGTTGTATTAAAGGAGGAAAAATTATTTTATGAAGGTGAAATTACACAAAAGGGGGAATTCAAAGAGAAAGGAAAACACAAGTTTTTATAATTGAGACAACATTCTGAAAAAAAAATAATACATGAAGAATTTCATAAGTTGGCTTGGAGATACTTCAAATGATGGAGTACATGGAGTCCTAAAATGGGTTATGCAAGATTGCAGTGATGCAAGTATGGAGATTTGAGATTATATAAAATATGGGATGAGAATGGAGTATGATAGAAAGGTTGAAGTAATTGATCATTGGTGAATGATCATGGAGAAATATTTACAAAAGGTATGAAGTGTTCATTACTAAATTGTCATTTTGATTCAAGAAATTAATAATGGTGATCAAGAAACAAAGTATCTTTGGACATCCAAATCCATGTAAACTGAACATGTAGCTTGGAGACATGCATTATTGGTTGCAAGAGTTTTCACTTAATGAGACGTATCCTCAAGGAGTTGAGGAGATAAAAAGGTGTAGAGACAAATAAATGGAAGCAACAAAAAACAGAAAAGTTGGATATTGGGATGGAAGATTGTTTTCTTCGATTTAATACATAGTAGAATTGTCGATGTAATCATTTATTATTGAGACGATAGTCGATCCCTGGATAATATTATTGTTTTTTATGACTGACACAAGCCTTCGAAAATCGAAACTAGTTGAAATATTTTTTTTGGAAAACTAGATCGAAAGCATGAATGAAGTTCCTATGAACTTCATTGAGAAACAAAGATTTGAGGAAGTTGGTGGGCAATGGATTGGAGAAAAAGTGTCCGTGAGGAGGGTATGCAAATTGAACTCCAAAATTAAAAAAAATGGAAATTAGCATTTTTCCAAGAGGGTACACACAATTAGAAGATCCATTCAGTTTGAAATTTGGACAATGTGTAATGGGAAAAAGAACAAGGAAATA
>SNQJ01S0153873.1:0-22688 GCA_010110895.2 Picea sitchensis
CTCTTGTGATTGTGTATTTCTCAGTGATCTTGGATTATGCTATTGTTATCTAATGAAATGCAAAGAACTATAATAATTGCTTAAACATTAAGAAACCCTAGAAGACAAGTTGACTCAAGAGAATATTTAATATTGAGTTATTAGCCTCTAAAATAAGAAGTCGGCCTGGACAAGTGACAAAGAGCACTATAAATAAGAGGGTGCCAGGGAGCGAGGGAGTGCAGTTGCAACTGCTGCAACTCGGATTTTGGCTGTTGGTTGGACTTTCTCTTGGTTATGGTTTGGACTTTCTGCTTGGTTTTTTATTATTCTTGTTTGGTGCGCTACCCTTAGAGAAAGGTGCGCTACCTTGGTTGACTATTGGTCCGCTTCTTAAATTATTTTGTCTGTCAAGGTTAAGGTGCTCGAGGGTGGTCTTTGTGCCTATGGTTGGATGATAATATTGCTATATTGTCTATGGAAAAACGATCACATCTCTTTATTTCTAATAGAATGCTCTTGAAGATGGCACTGTCATTATGTAAAATCCCATCTTCAATAGTGATCTACTGAGAGTTTTTGTTGTGCAATCACATTGTTCAAAGAAGACTTGAGTATGATTTTCCTTCCTTCTTGTGGGTAGATCAATTCATTCTTGTAGATACCATCTTGTCTGCCGGTTACTACAGGAAGCTCCAGCACAAACTTAGCTCCCCATGTTTCCAAAGTGATCTCTGCAACAATCTCTACTCGGTCACAATACCACACATGCACACAATGATAGGTATACCAACCTAATACGTATTCACAACATAACACTACCAAGAACAAACAAAACTTAAACACACTAATACTACTACAGACACACTTTAGAAATCATCTACATAAACAATCTACTCTTTCCTACACTAATTTATTCTTACATTGGATGTGTTACCCATAGACTTTCATTTCTTTGGGCCCTCGAGCTAGGGAGTCAAGCCCATGCTAAGAAATGAGAGAGTAGACATGGTTTCACGATGGAAAAACTATGCTAAATGATTTTTATTTTTATTTTTTCTTACAATCACCAATAATGGTAACAATCACAACCTTTAATATGATCACACATAAGACAAAGACAAGTAAGAGTGACTAGTTCCTACACTATTATTATAAATTATCAAAATTCTAAAAAAATTAAATAAATTCCTTGAAAAATAATCCTTCGCTTAAATGTCTAGTTGTCAAAATCAATCAAAGTCAACCCAAGTCAACTAACATGACATTGAGAGAGAAGGGAAGACTCACACCGAATTAAAATAATAATAAACAAATAAATAGTATACATAAAAACAATGTAACAGAAATAACTCTATTTTCCTTTCAAAATATTAGCGTAAAGACTTTGACTAAACATTCTACCTTTTGAATTTTCTGACGAAAATCCGGCCAATTCCTAACAAGAATAACTCTATTTTCCTTTGCGAAGTATTAGCGTAAATAGTCACATCAACAAGTTGAAGGACTCCACCATGTCATGTCATATCTTGATGCCGTGTGCTCTGCGTGTAGGCCATGTCATGTCTGGGCTTTTCTGTGCTCTGCAGCCCCTGCGGAGAAACTTTCGGTCAAACTTTCTGGTCTCCGTCTTTACCACGGCGAAACTTTTGGTCAAACTTTCTGGTCTCCGTGTCTTTACCACGGCGAAACTTTCGGCTCTCTGTCAATAATTACCCCTTACCCCTCCTCTCTCTCATTTCGTTTATAAATAGTCGTGAGATTCCCTCACACATAGATAGCATTGAACTTCTCTTTGCATATTGTTGGTCTGTTCTGTTCTATTTCTCCTCTGCATTTCAAGCACCATGCCTTTACTCTGTTTTTCTTCCCCTCTCCATATGCTGTTTTTCCTCTTCATATTTTCCTTCTCGTCCTCTACGCACTCATTTCGTGACGATCGACAATCTCTCTTGGCATTCAAGAATGGCATTATCAATGATCCTTATGGTTCAATGGCCAACTGGAATCCCGCAGTCCACTTCTGCAACTGGACTGCCGTCACCTGCAGCCATCGTCATCCGCGGAACAACACAGTGGTCTCTCTCAACCTCACTTCCATGGGACTGCGCGGCTCCATTTCTCCTTTCCTTGGCAATTTGTCGTTTCTCCATACGCTTGATCTTAGTGGCAATGCACTCTACGGTCATATCCCACGCCAATTGGGACGCCTCTTTCGTTTGAAGACGCTCTTGTTATATAACAATCTATTGAAAGGAAACATCCCAATTGATCTCTGCAATTGCTCAAATTTGGTTTCATTGGCACTCTCTTGCAATAATTTGACTGGAAGTATTCCCCGGGAGTTGGGATGCTTTTTTCGTTTGAAGAAGCTTGGGTTAGACCACAATCAATTGGAGGGAAGCATCCCAAGCGATCTCGGCAATTGCACAAATTTGGCTCACTTGGGGCTCTCCTACAACATTCTGACTGGAAATATTCCCCCGGAGTTGGGTTCCCTCACACATCTGCAGCAGCTATTTTTATCAGGCAACCTTCTCACAGGTACCATTCCCTTCCCTTCTCGTTTGGAAAGCTTTCAGGTGGATTATTTTAAAGTACGACAAAATCGTCTTACTAGTGCTGTTGTGATTTTTCAGGCAATATTCCTATATTTTTATCAAATATCTCCACTTTGACTGAGTTGCAAATTTCCAAAAGCAATTTGACTGGCACCATTCCACAAGAATTGCGCCTCCTCACCAATCTGCGAACCCTTTACCTTTCTCAAAATGATTTGTCAGGCACCATTCCCAGTTCTTTGTCAAATATCTCTACTTTGACTCGTTTAGACATTTCTGTAAACAAACTCTCTGGCAACATTCCACACGAATTCAGCCTGCTGACCAGTTTGCAAATTCTTTACCTCAATCAAAATGAATTGTCAGGCACCTATCCTGCATTTTTGTCCAATTTTTTTAATTTGAGTGAGCTCGTTTTATGGGGAAATCAACTTAGTGGAAGCATACCGATTTCCATTGGAAATTGTTCTAAACTTAGAATACTTGGTCTAGGCTACAACAAGTTTAATGGGAGTGTGCCAGTAGAGTTGGGTAAGCTATCCCTCCTTGAAATATTATACTTGAACTCTAATCAGCTTGGCAGTGGCAGTGCTACAACCATGGCCTTCTTTTCAGCTCTTACCAATTGTTCACGCCTAAAAGAAATACACTTGAACGACAATAAACTAAGTGGTGTCTTGCCCCATGTCATAGGCAAGCTTTCTACCAATTTGTCTTACTTGACATTAGCATGCAACATGATAGAAGGAAACATCCCTCCACTTATAAGCAATCTTAGTGGCCTAACCTTCCTAAATTTATCTAGAAATCTTTTGAATGGTAGCATTCCATCATTAAGAAACCTTAAACAATTAGAAAGATTGGATTTAAGAAACAACAAATTAGAAGGAAACATACCTAATGACTTTGAACAATTACAACGACTTGGTCTCTTGGACATCAGTAGAAACATGCTCTCTGGAAAGATTCCTAATTCCCTTGGATCCCTCAAACAACTAAGAGATCTCCTCCTTCATCACAATCAATTATCAGGAAGCATACCTTCCAACTTAGGAAATTGTACAAATATGGAACTGCTCGACTTGTCACACAATATACTCACTGGAAGCATACCACACGAAATTGTTGAACTCTATAATCTACATTTCTATTTGAATTTGTCATGGAATTTATTAGAAGGTTCCTTGCCCATGCAGATTGGTAAAATTACAATGGCTCAAGCTATAGACATTTCTGTCAACCACTTGAATGGAGAAATTCCATCTACACTTGGAAGCTGCGTTGAACTATTTTCATTGAATTTATCTCGAAATTCCTTCCAAGGTTCTATTCCAAATTCACTTGAAAATTTACAAAGTCTCACAAGCTTAGATCTCTCTTCCAACTCCTTAACAGGTACCATACCAATTGCTCTCAACAAGTTGAAAATGCTTCAATTTTTAAATTTGTCTTTTAATAAGCTTATCGGGGAAATTCCAAAAGGAGTCTTTTTTGCAAATCAATCAATTGTCATGTCCTTAAACGGAAATACCGACCTTTGTGGACCACAAGTATTCCAATTATCTGCTTGTCCAAAACTAAGAGGTCCTTCTACAATTGTGAAAACAATATTATTGCCAGTAAGTGGAGCTATTGGTTTTATATTATGCTGTTTGTTTTTGAGACTACTATGGAGAGGGAATATGCATATACAAAACATTGATTTCTCAAGAGCTATTTTCCAAAAGTTAGAGTATCAAAAGATCTCATATCAAGAGCTTCACACAGCGACTAGTGGATTCGCTGAGGCTAATTTGTTGGGCACAGGTAGTTTTGGGTCAGTGTATAAAGGAATTCTGAGTGATGGCACACTTGTTGCTGTGAAGGTTCTCATGTTGCAAAACAACCACGGTGATAAGAGTTTTAAAGCAGAATGCAATGTCTTACAAAAGGTTAAACATCGAAATCTGGTGAAAATCATAACCTCATGTTCCAACCTCCATTTCAAAGGTTTAGTGTTTGAGTTTATGTCTAATGGAAGCTTAGAGAAGCATTTGTATCATAATAGAGATGAAAACAATGGTGAGGATGTGTGTGAATTGGGGTTGAAAACACGATTAGACATTGCCATAAATGTGGCCCATGCCATGAAATATCTTCATCATGATTCTTCTGTGCAAGTAGTGCATTGCGATATAAAACCTAGCAATGTACTTTTAGATGAAGATATGTTAGCCCATGTAACTGATTTTGGTAATGCAAGATTAATTGGTGAAAGCTCTACTACTTCACTAGCTTCAACACTCACTTTGAGAGGATCCATGGGCTACATTGCCCCAGGTATGGCTCTTTAAAATATTACTTTCACTTGTCTTTTATCATTAACAATATTGTATGGGTTGGTTGAGCTAAAATTAATGAACGTTGTCTTTATTGTAGAGTATGGATTGGGTGAGATAGTTTCCACTCAAGGAGATGTTTATAGCTATGGCATTCTGCTATTGGAAATTCTTACCAGAAAACAACCAACAAGTAGCATGTTTGTTGGAGACCTCAATTTGCACAACTGGGTAATCTCAGCATTCCCAAACAAAGTGAAAGAAGTAATTGACAGTGGTCTTTTTAGTGAGGTGGAAGGGGATGAATTCAAAGAAAACAATGTATATAAATGCCTAGTTTCTTTGCTATGTGTTGGTTTGCTTTGTTCGAAACATTCACCAAAAGAAAGACCAACTATGAAGGTTATAGTCACAATGTTGGAGAGAATCAGAGATGATTTGGCAGCAAATTCAATTAATTTTAGACTGAGAAGAAGCATATCCAATTTGCTTAGCGATTCAAATACAACAACTGATTACGCATCTACATCAAATGACCAAAGTTCTTTTACGTTTTAGTCTGTGAAGTTAACAACAACAAAAGATTTTCAGTCTCGCCATTATTCTTTTCGGTCAACAAGAAAAGATAGAACTGCTACTTCTCTTGATGCTGGTCCTGCTGCTGGTGGAGGAGATGAAACTGTAAGGTATGCCGCACCTCTCCACCCAATGCTTTTTGTACTTTAATTGTTCAAGCAAATTTCTGTTTAGTATGTATTATCTATTTCTGATTACTGTCAATGGAAATTAAATTCGTGTACAACAATATATTAAATGGATTGCAAATCTACATTTGATTTGATTTATTATCCATCCATGATGTCAATATTCTTATACATGAAGTAAAGTGTCTACAAATAAATTGCAGTCTTTTTTGCGCTTATATATTCTTATACATGAAGTAAAGTGTCTACAAATAAATTGCAGTCTTTTTTGCGCTTATAGATGAAAAGTTTACTATTTAAAATTCAGCTATAACTTCTAACCCAATGAATTGATTCCTAGTTCGCTTACATTGTTGGCAAAAGTTAAGTGTCCTTGCTTTTTGAGATTTTCTGGATTCTTCTTAATATATTAAGAAGCATTTAATTTTTTAATGTGAAGGGTAGTTGTTATTTTAACTAATAGCAGATCAAATCAAATGACTTGAAAGATAAACATGTAATGCAAAGCCTGAGTAGCTTTCAGAAATTAACAATGTTAAATCTTATGGGTAGGTTAGTATTATTCATGATGGCTTTCCTTCTTCCCAGTCTGTTTCCTTTTCTTGAAGGTATACACAGGTAATAAAAAATGATCATATTTATTTAACTTGATGGAGAACCTTGAAATGGAGCCTTCTTCCAAACCTCAAAGGAAAGGCTGAGGTACAACATTCAACGTTAGTAGAAAATTGGAGGGCAAATAATCAAACTTCTAACTAGTTTTTGTATTTGCAATGAAAGGCTGAGGTACAACATTCAACGTTAGTAGAAAACTGGAGGGCAAATAATCAAACTTCTAACTAATTTTTGTATTTGCAATGGATACTTGCTAAGACTGTCTATTAACAAGTGAACCATCTGCTTTGCTGATATGCAATCTAATGTGAGCATCACCATTGGACATAAAACATATCATAGGATTTCATTTCAACGCTATGATTGGAGAACAAAAACGCTGAGCTTGTCACATAAAAGCAACAGAACTCAAATCTTTTCTCTGCCTACAGCTTATAAATAACCACCAGATTTCTGAATGTAAGAACATGTGTGGACCTGCAGAAGTGATGGAAAATCAACTGCATCTAGGGCGGAGGTGTTTCCCATCTCCGTGTGGGTTGTTATACAGAGAGATGAAAAAAACAATTCAATAGATCATGCTCTGCATGTAAATGGACTTGTTTTATTTTAGTAATTCTAATAGGGCAATTATACCTCATAAAAAGCCTATGACAACCTTCAAAGCATTAGGGTTCAATTGACTAAATGCTTCATTATTGTGACCAAACCTGCAATTTCATGTCTCCTAAGGGATTTGCATGGTCCTTCGGTAATAAAATTACTGATCATCATTTTGCTACATTGCAGAGAAATCCTTATCAAATTCTTTCATATTAAGGTGCTCCCCATGTGCTTGAGGTTCTAGCCTACAGTTCCCAGTTACAGTTACCATTGGCCTTGACACTGGGAATAACTACCAATGCTGCAAGCCTCCAAAGACTGAAGATCTCCATTCCTGATACCCAGTTCATCTACTTGATGTACGGTGCAATATGGCTTTTGGACTCGGGCACATTCTACTTCATGGAATGTAACAGATGTGTCAGTGATTGAGGCTCCAATTA
Source organism: Picea sitchensis (assembly GCA_010110895.2). NCBI lineage: Eukaryota > Viridiplantae > Streptophyta > Pinopsida > Pinales > Pinaceae > Picea > Picea sitchensis. The sequence goes on from SNQJ01S0153873.1 coordinate 7,224, forward strand.
GCCTTGTGGACGCACCTTCTACCTCTACAATCATCACAGATATAGTTACTGCTGGATAATGGGCTTACTGTCAGTCAGGAACAGATATAGAAGCTTCACCATAGCTTATTCCACCATCAGGAAACCACGGACCATTTCATTCTCAAAGGAAGGAACTACATGGTAGCATGCAGTTGAGAAGTGCGATGGAAACCAGCCTTCTGTCTGCTTAAAGACGGGGGAGACACAGGATCCCCTTGTTGTTTATGGAAGAAATTCAAAAGAAAATAAGAGGCCTGTAGGAGAATGTTGAGACTCACCTACAAGCACTGTATAAATAAATGGATTCCAACAGAAACAACAATGCAAAGGAAATGGAGCTAAACAGAGGAAAGTGGGATCAGTAAATTATTGATCTGTAGAACGTAGAGCTCAAGCTAGAGTTCTGTTCCAAGTTCTAGAAAGAAAATATAGATGACCTGAATTAAAACGTTATAAACTGGTCTGTAGATATTTGCAACCAGATCCAGTGACCAAGGTATATATAGTGCCATACTTAGGCAACTGCAAGATGGCTGATCATTCTGAAGGCAAAACTGTGAATTGAAGATGGTAGACCAGCACCAGGGACAACAGGAGAAGGGAACAGGTCCCAGAATTGCCAAGGAACTCCAGATAATAGCTCAGTTTCTATGTCATCATGTTTATGAGTTTCAAGGTCGAAAGTGTATGTTTCTATCCTGTAAAGCCCTGCTGGATTTTCGTAAACTTTAAAGACTTCTGTGATAGGGAGCACAACAATTTGCTTCGAACATCGACAAGACAGTATGTATCTACATTTTTTTGCCAATTTCCAGGACCGATAAACAAATTAATCTAGACAACGATAAATTTATTTAGGTTCCAAGTAGAAACCTTAGAAGCTTACTCTGCTTAGATTTTGTATTTAGTTCATTCCATCTTTTCGGTAGATAATAAATTTTTAGAGATTGATTCGACTCTTAACATCTGAAATTTAATTTATTTAATATTTATTTAAATTATTTATTTATTTCGTATTATTATTATTATTTATTTATTTAGTGTTTATTTTATGCAACCTTTTACAATTGATTTCAGTGTTGACATTGTAATTGCATTTATTCAATTTAAATTTTATTTTATAAGAGGTTTTTTTTCCTGAAGTAAAAGTAAAGGGGTATTAAAAAATATTCATTATTTTATAAATTTTATAAAAGTTTACTTTCTGTCGAAATTAAAGCTTGAAAATACTGCAAACTTAAGATTTGCCATCTTATTGTTATATGAAATTTAAAACTCTTTATAACTTCTTTTCTCGAATAAAAGTATTTCAAAATTATATAAAGGTATAATTTTTTTACATACATGGTATCGATTCTGACATATACTGAGAAAGAGCAATCAAATGAAACTTTGGCTAAACTGAAAAACAGAAGAGACTAATGAGCTGATCACACAACAACATACCGAAATCAACTTAAATAAAGGCTGGAAAAAAGCAGATCGAAAATACAGCTGTTCTCAAAACCACCTACTTTCTCACCGAGCTACTCAAAACGCTCAAGCTTCAAAGATATTTAGATGGGTAGGAGGACTTTCTTCTCTATTTTGCCAATGATAAACAGGCTTTTACCTTTGGGTTCTTTTAGCGCCCGCTTTGACAATAAGTCCACCTCTTTATTATGCTCCTGGTAAATGTGTTGGAAACTAATTTATTTAAAATTATGTGTCAGTTTCTTTGTTTTTAATTTCCAGCCTTCTAAATTCACAGCTTGAAGTTGACCTTTTTGATTTATCCAATCAATAATGACTTTCGAATCCCCCAAGATTTGTATTTTATCAATTTCCCAAAGAGTTGCCAAAGTGAGGGTCGCCCACAAACCCATTAGCTCCGCCTTTGTGTTTGTACCGGCTCCGCAGTTGATGTACTATTTGGTGACCCTCGAAGCATATGTCTTGAAGAAAACTCTTTATAACTTAGTACGAAGAAGATGTCTTTTTACAGTGTGAAGAAGATATGTAATGTGAATGTTTAATGTGGATTCAATATAATATTTAAAAAAAGTAAGTTGTAGGAGATATGTAACATCAATATTTATAAATGATCCGGGAACATTTACTTGAAATTTGGTAAGAAATTGTTAGATTGATAGATTTAGTGATTATTTCTGTATAATCGAAGTGTTCCAAGGGTTTTTCATTCGTGCATAAAACAGTTTCATAGAACAGTTAAACACTACTTAAATAAATTAAAATATAAAAAAACAAAATTATAATTTAAAAATTTAAGAAGATAGGTAATGTTAATACTTAATGTTGACTCAATATAATATTTTAAAAAATTAGGGCGAAGAAGATGTGAAACATCAATGCTTATAAATTAAAATATAAAAAATAAAAATTTATGACTTAAATTATAATTTAAAAAATTTAAGAAAGAGATGTCAAAAATTAGTTAACATATATATAAGTATGCTCAAGCATATCTAGATCCATCTTAACTCATTATCTGTTAAGCATCTAGAGATTTTCTTTTTAATTTCTTTTGGATTCCTCTTAGTGCTTAATAAATCTTGAATTAAAATGAATCTATCTTGATATTTTTTAAAGTGAAAAGAAAATAATAATGTATAATATAAAAAATATAAATATGAAGTGTAAGGCTAGTTCTAAGCATTTTTATTGTGAAAAGAATTAAGCATACACTCATCCATGTATAGGCACATTCATAAGTTAAGTTCATCATTGTCCATTTGTCATTCAAATGCTTGCCAACATGTCAATGATTTTGATGGCTTTATTTCATGCTTAATGCTTCCTACTTCCAATGACTCTATTGCACGCTTAATGCTTCCTACTTCCAAATCATATTCATATGATATATCTCTTCTTTGTTCTTCTAGAGTAACTAGTACCCATCAAGCTCATATTCATCAATCGATTCCATTCTTCTAGCACACCTCATACTCATCAACCTCCTCATCTTATTAGAGGTGTAGGTTTGAATCTTCTTAGCCACTATTGAGCTCTTTCTCTACAATTCCAAATTCTTTCCATTGCTCTATTTATCTCAATATTTTATTTTGATATAAATTTGCCTCATGGCCTTCATTTCTACTAATAATCAACATTAATGTGTGATCTAGCATTAAACAAGATAAGAACGTGTCGGAGGTTTGATATGGGTTTAATGTGTGCTTCTTCTTTTGTACACCGGTAGCTACACAAGTTATCGTTTGGCTATTCAAATATTTTAGTTTAGTTTATTTGCTTAACAACTAGAACTATCAAAGTGTTGTGATTCACCAGTTTATGTTTTAGGATTCATTGATTTATGATTTTGTAAACTTTCTTCAAAAATGGTGTCGTGACCTATATTGTGCACACCTCGCCTTGCGATGTGTTTAGGGTTTATAATTCTTTCATTTATGGCTTTGTAAGCCTCCTTCAAAATGGTTCCATGACCTATATCATTCATAGCTTGTGTTGTGTTGTTATTCCTCTTGATTAAGATCAACACCCCCTATCACATTCTCCTCTTGGAGATTGAACTTCCCCTTAGGCTATGATTGGGTACCAAACACACAAGTACAAAATAATTAACATGACGGATAAAATGCTCCCTAGCATCACTTTTAATCTTAGTAAAAACAACTTGAAGCTTAGGAGAGTAGGGCATAAGGATGTTGTTTCCTAGCTAATGGAAGATTCAAAAAGACACTCTTCAAGATATCAATAATATAAAAAACACTATCACAACAAAATTTAAAGTGAATTATGGTGCCATGAAGAAATAGAGAATAAGAGATGCTAATGTACTAGAAAAAGATCATTAACCTCAAGCTAGAAGATCAAAACTATATTCCTTCTATTTCTAGATTAAAGAAGGAAATTAACATTGTTAAAATAAGAACAAATTCTCACCAACTTCATAGTGAAATTGGTCATTAGACAAGACCTAAAATGTCACGGGTCAAAAGAATTTGTAATCTTTGTGATACTAAGAAAGCAGAGGATGAAAATGATTTTTTAGAATGCCCTTCATATGATCTATAAATGGTAGGCCTATAGCCCGCCCATCTCATCTACATGGATACTCTGCAAAAATAGAGTTTCTTTGCTTTATTCCCTATACAATTATGAATGCAAATATTCTAGCTACTCTCTCACAAACATGAATAAGCTATGTTTTCAGACTTGGTTCAAAGATTGCTTGCTTTATTTGTGGTGGCCAAACCAATGCCCAACAAGAAGAACAACTCCAAGTATATTGAATGGTTGAATGTGCAAACTCAACTAAAGAACGCCAAATACACCCTGCTATAAGTCTGGAAAAATAAACAACAATTTGTAAGGTTTGTTTTCTAGTTCCAAGAAAATAGACCCGAGCTTAACTTGATTGCAGATTCTGTCCATCCAACGGAAATGGAGAAAATTCAATCGTTGACTTTGCTCCATGTCTGTTGGATGGACATAATCAACAATCGAGATAAGGGTTGCCGGAAAATAGCACCACCCAAGCAATCGATTGCAACACAAATTGATGAGTGGGGTCCAAACCAATAAAGTCATGAGTTACTGAATCACTTTGTATGAGGGAGCTACCCCAATCAATCAAAGAATGATATAAATTCACCAAAGGCACGACTTTGAACTCTGGTTAGCTACTCATATAATCATAACATAAAATATTTAATCATAATACACTCAATGTTTGTTGAAGATTGTTGTACATGAGAGAAACAAAGCTTGGACTTGGGCTATCCCATTAGCATTGTTTGTTAATGGAATGCCAAATATTTTCCAAAGAATGATTCCATAGAATTGAAACTAAGCAATACAAGGAGAATACCTTCTAGTAGAGGTTTTCAGTGTTATAAAATTTGGAATATTTTTCAAAAATACCTTCGCTACAACCTCCTCTATTGGTTGCAGAGGTTTTCATAAATGCTCCATATAACTAAAAAACAATTGGGTGCGCAGAGGTTGTAGTAGATGTTTTTTTCTTTTCTTTTTTCGATGCTTTTATTGTCAAAACGCACCAGTGCATCATTAAATAAAATGCCCCAGGGTGTACCAAAACATAAAATGCACCAGAACGACCTTACATCAAATGCCCTGAAGTGTACATAAAACCAAAAAAGCATCGGTGCGCCATTACATAAATTCTCAGTGCAAACATAAAAAACTACACTGGACACCATTACGTGAAAATGCCTCAGTGCGTACATAAGATGAAAACACGTTGGTACGCCTTTACATTACTACCCTGGTGGTTACATATGAAACAAACACACCAGGACAATTATGGTTAATATGCCTCGGATTCCCATTTTGTTGTATGCAACTCCAATGCGCTTGTATTTTATGTCTGTTCCGGTGCTTGTATAATTCATACGTTTTAGTGCATATACTAAATATAATGCCCCGGTGCGCTTGTATTATTAAACACACTAGTGCGTTTAAGTTTTTTAAATCACTAGTGATGTTATTATATTTAAATAACCGATGCGTATTTATCACATGCCCACCATATAATTTCAAAACGATATATACTAGCACAACTGCTAACTCGCGACTGGTGAACGCTGAAAGGCTTACAGTCGGTTTAATGCATCAGATCTATTTCTGTATGGCTTAATACATCAGATCTTGGGAAATGAAACGAGTGGACAACTGAGGTAGTGAAACTGGCGAACAACTGAGGAAATCCGAGGTAGAGGAAAAGCGCGGACAGTTGATTAAATCCGTGATAGCATGGAAACGTGGCTTGCCTAATACGTGTAATTTTCAATAATGAAGTTGAAGGAGTGCCTGCTAAACGTGGTAATCTCAAAGGTTAATTATTTAAACATGGAAATCATATGATGTTACAGTAATTTCTTAATATGATTAGGTAAATGTTAAAAAGTAAACAGGTTAACTGATGCATTCATAAATGCAAGGAAGTTATCAACAATAAATATGACTCATTGATTTTGGAGGACGACTAAGAATATATCGACATCTTCAATGTGTAGCCATCATATTATAATTTAAGATTAAAAGATCATTAATTGTGCCCATCTCCAATAGGTATATGCCTTTCGGCGTAATTATCACACATTTTATGCACCAATGATTCCATATAATTAATATGTATTTGTGCTTTAGTATTCTTAATATGCACTAGTGTGTATAACCCATTAAAAAACATCGATGTCTATATTATTTAAGGCACTAATTTGTGAGTTCATAAGAATGCACCGATATGTATATATTTTAATTAATTGTTTTTTTTACAAATATTTTTTACAATCATATTTTTTTTTATAATATTTTTGTTATTGCATTTTGATATAATAAAAACATTAATGTCTTATCCAAGGGATTACACCTCTGTTATTTGCAACAATGTATACCATTCACATATTAATTAATCAGTTATTTGCAACAATGTAAATCATTCACATATTAATTAGTCAACACTGCAACATTTTACAACATTTGACAATGCAATAAAATAACAAACTCATTTTATTATATATGAATAGGAGACCCATGGTCATACAAAATGGGACAACGTAAAGGTCCACAATAATAAAAATGGAGACAATATGTAATTGTTACAGTTATTGGTAACACATCCTCATGCAATTGGGACATTATGTCCACTACATTAAGCAAAAATATCCCTGATTTTTACAGACTGATATTACAAAACTGCATACAAATTGCAGTAACATTCAATTATATTGATTGTCATCAATCACTTGAACTATTGTCATTGCTCGATTTGTGTGCATCTTTCATTTCTTGATCAATTGTAGGCAATATTGTACTTTGATTATCTAGACAAATGTTTTCTTGCTTGACTTCTCATTGACATTCCAACTGCTCCTGTTCCATATACAAACATAGAAATAAAGCGTAATAAGTAAATATACTTTTATAATATAGTAGAATATACATGATTGCGTAAATAAAAAGAGTACCAAAACAATGATTAATTCATAAACCATACACAACGTTTCGAAGCCTTGCCTCATGCCCATTATCACAAGATTTTCTATTGGCTCCTCTCCATACTTTGTTTCCTGCATGTTCAATATGCCATGACAAAGCATAGTCGATATAATTAATATAAAGGTTTCTTCTTGTTCCATTAATTATAAAAAAAGGGAAGTTAAACACTATATCTACTTACAAATTGTTCAATTAAACCTTGATACTTCAACATATAATCACAACCCTTAGTTAACCCAATGTTGATCAATTGTTCGGTTGGCTCTTCTTTGTATGTTAGCATCTATTAGTAGACATCCATGGATTAATGTGCATTAATTATTCAAATATAAAGATCACAACAAATATGAAAACTTAAGTAACATCGAAAATGTAAGTACTCACAAACTTTGCGATCAACCCTTTTTTTCCTTGTCATCCTGTCTTGTGTGCTAATTGGGTTCCATTTTGTTTTCTTTTCTACAACAAAAATTGAAAATTAGTATTTAATAAGATAAATAAATTCGATATACATAAAAGAATAAATGAATGATCATATACCTCTGATGCACGTTGTTGTTGGGATGCATCCTCCTGTGATGCAATTATGTTCATTTCTTTTACCATCTCCTTGTACACTCTTTTCGAGATCCCTACTGACATGTATTGGATTTCCCCTCGTTTGTTGCTTGGAATTTTCATAATCTCCTTGAAAAATGAAAACACACAATAACGTTTTCTTAAATGAACGTGAATGTAAATAGAGAAAAACATAATGATTTGGTAATTATTAGAACACATTATAGACAAACATGTTTAGTAATAATACATTTTATATGACTACTTTTTGTTATTGTTAGTTTTTTCTATTGCAAGTCTCATGGATCTCATTGACCATGGCTCCAGAAACACTTTGTAACGTCCCCAAAATTACGACTATAAGCGAAGTAGAAGTGCAATTTTTTTTTTGTTTTTAGGCAAGAAGGCGATGACGACAATAGTTTAACCACACCACTGACAACGAATGCAAGCACGCAGTCCAGGCAACAAGAAACTATGACTCCACGCACTGGCACAAGAGCAATTGGGTGAAATGTGCGTAGAACAACAAGGAGAAAAGACTACCCACCTGACACGATCACGATCAAACCTACAAGCTAAGGGATAACATCCCCTTCCCGACACAATGGCCTTTGACGAACAAAGACTAGAACCTCAAGGCGTGCGATCCCAATGCATGAAGGTGTTCCAACCAGACGCCAAAAGCAACTTACAATGCTCGACAACACTCACACAGAACACACCGGCTCCGACCGTGTTCTCGTTCGCCGCTATCCAATAGGGCGCGCCATGATCCCCTCATCAGGAATCATGTTGTCCTCAGGTGATAGACGCGGTGATAACCTTGGCGCTACCTAACCTATCTGGACCAAGGACTCAAGATGAATCTGACGCACTGAGGGCCAAAATAACTGACAGGAAGACTACGCCTACGCCCCCAAGAAACGGGTAGACAAGATGCATGGAGACATCGCTCAACAGATGCACAATCAAATAAATGACTCGACGACATCCAAGAAGCCCTAAGGTTAAGTAAGAGGTCTAGGCGTGAAGGGTAAACTATTGTAAGGTTACCAAAGACATAAATGTTATCAAGGGTGAACTAAAACATAACTCAACAAGCAACATGCTTGCCCGCACGATACGTGTCTATTAAAGTAAGTGCACTACTCATCCTTTAAAAGCGATCATACACTGCTTCATTATCTAAACGACAAAGTTGTCCTAAATGATGAGTCCTAAATAATCAACATGTGCGAAGATAAAATATCCCTTAAATCTTTGAGTACACCTTGACTTAATCTGAGGTGATTATTCACATTACCTATTCAAGTTTGATCCATTAATTAKGTGATTGTTGGAAAATTGGTCATCACTAATGGGGTTGGATCTCAACCATGTAATTATTATTTAAATTACCCTAAACTAATTTAATGGAAATATATGCATGCCTTAGATAGTGATATCACATTATCATGCATGTTGAGTTCCCAATCTACAAAACTACACAACTGCTACTAGTAGGAATGACAAGGATATTATGAGTAAAAGATCAATAATATCATCTAGTATAAGTTCAGATTGAGTAAGATCAAGAACAAAATAAATACAAATATTATGCTAATTAATATGTGAATTGAAAATATAATCTAACCATACAAAGTGTGTTAATGAATTAAATAATTAACTCCATAACCATCAACACAAATAAAACAATAATACACAGAGAATAATTTCAAATCAAAATTGGGAACTGAACAATAGAGAACTTCTAAGTGTACATGTATCACTAGAACAAAAGAATTAAGCCACAAAGAATGGTGGCGATTAGAAGTGATGTGGGGTATTATTATGACTTAGGTAATGATAATGATTTTATAGATCTCATTCTTGCAAACAATTGCAATAGGAACTTATTGATAATCATCAATAACGATTGCAATAATTTAATAATCAAACGCAGCCGTCCACCACATCCACCAAATCTCTTCCAGCTATTAATTGCTATTAAATGTGCATCTAGGAAGCTATAAATTGGTACACGTACTTACCAATTACAATGTAAACTGTCTAAAATTAACGCCATCAGTAAATGAAAACACAGGAAAAATCAATGATAATGAAAACGCAAGTATTAAGCAACGAATGGCAGTCCTAAAAAAGAAAACAAACGACAGTTTTAACTAATGGCCAATCTCCAGGTATCAATGGCAATTCACAGTCATAACCAAGGGCAAACTCGCTAGCGAATTATAATGAAAATGCAGTCTTTAGAAAAGGGAAAATCACTATGTAGTGAGGGTAACCAATTGCAGTTTTTTAAAGGGAAAAATCGCCAAGCAATTATGGGTGACGAATTGAAATCTTAAGGTAAAATTCGCTGTGTATTAAAGGTAATGTAACTAGACTAACTAGCCATCCAGACGGTGCGGTCAATACAATGAATGTCAAGGAAAATAACTAAAACGCTTGATAAATCGTTGTGAGAAAACATTCAAGTTTCGCTGAGTTTATTTCGCAGTGGTTAATATAGCAATCAAATAAATCCACTGAGTTTAATCGCTGAGTTCATAACAAAAGAATTGTTGAGTTTATATCATTCAAATAAATTGATGCGTTGAGTTTATTACAAAAAAAAACGGCATATACAAACCATAAGTATATTTCGTTTTAATCAATGATACCCTGACTGTCAAAACTAAAAGCAGGGCATTAAGATCCATAGGTCTATTAACGTCGAAGCGACGACCGTAGATTAGGCTCCTGGACGACTGCTCAGGCATGGACTGATGAGCTGGGGACGAAGGCAAAAATAAGCCGCAAACATCACAATCAATAACCACAGGACGGTCAAGACATGCAGGGATCAAAGGCCATGGGAAAACAACATCGAGCTAAAGGCTATGGGAAAATTTCAGTCATCAACTAGAATGCTAAGACAATCTTTTTCTGTACCCAATTAAACATGCAGAACTAAAAGCATAAATCATACTAACAATCTACCATGCAACAATAAAGGAAGCGTATCGTTGCCCAATCGCCCGCTCTGAGTTGATGTCCCGCGCGCTTCGTGCAACTCCTCCTTGCAGACCGATGAGACTTCACCAGTACCTCCCAACCAATGCTAGGGGTACTCTTCTTCCCCCTTAGCCCCCCGAGCCGCAAAGGGGCCACACACATTAACCAGAGAATCAACTAGCTCCAAGCTTGCCTCGCAAGGCCGAGCTACCACTCCTCACCGAGCTGGGTATCCCAAATCCCACAAGCTAAGTCAGTCAAGTATAGATTTCTGCAGCGTAACGTTACATAAAACAGAAGAGTCTCATGAATCTTCTCCTCCCTCCATTATATAAAGTTTCAAAGTCCCTTACTTTCCCAAAATTCCCTTTAATTTAAAGTTTAATAATTTAATCCATAAAAATCCTCCCCGTACAAGTGTCACCCATCCCCTTTGTTCTTCCATAAATTAATTTCATTAATTAATTAATTACCCCTATTTCCCTCACTCACCTAAAGTCACTCCCAGAATCACTCCTAGCTGTCCCCATATCCCCTTACAAGTTTTAATGACTTTCCCCCTTATTAATTTACTAGTTGAGTTTAAATTAGAAAGTTCTTAAATGCTAGATACCTTACTAAGTTAGACTATCCTTTTTTCCTTGTGTTTCCCCTTTCTTTTTTATGTTTCCCTCTTTTTCCTAGTTTCCTAATTATTTTAGACTACCCTCTTTCCCCTTTTTATTTAAACTCAAAAAGGCATGTGAAACTTACCCTTTTTCCCTTTTTCTTTTTAATGAATAAATTTTTAATTAGCATAATATAGTAAAACAATTATTTCCCCTTTTTAAAATTTTATCCCAAAAGATTTTTATAAATCAATTTAATTGCTTACCCCTTTCTGTCACAAGATTAATGAAGATTATCATTATATATATATATATATATATAGAATTTAGACCTAGACTTTATTTTCCTAGGCTGGGTGACATTTTATTAGGGGAAAAGTTTAAATCTTCCTGAACACGTTATTCGTCCTAAATTCATCTAGGTTTATCCAATTATTAAATAACAACGCGATGTGCCCTTCAGGATGCACTAGGTGCTCCAAAGGTGCCACTCTCCTTTTTCTGTTTCTCTTGCGCGATGTGCCCTTCAAGACAGACTACGTGCTCCAAGGGTGCCACTCACCTCTTTCCATTTTTCTTGCACGACGTGCCCTTCAGGACACACCACGTGCTCCAATGGTGCCACTCGCCTCTTGGCTGACTTGGTAGACATAAAAAACCCCTGGAGTCAGTACTCCGCCAGGTGATCTTGTGGGATACTAAGGGCCTCTAAGGAATAAGGACCTTGCCTTATTGTGTGCCCCTTAGAATCATCATGAGTGACTGTTGCAGTCGGCCGTCACGACATCGTGGGTCCTCTCGAACTAGGTAATCGTTAACCTATAGTTCGAGCCACAATGAGAGTGCTAGTAGGATGTGGCAGGGCTGCTGTCCACACCTCTCCCTCAACATCTCTGGTAGTTGTACGTGACCCCTCTACTCCACATGTGAGTTTGGTTGGCAAGCTATCGTCAACGTGCATCATCAACGAATCATGTCAGAAATATATCCATAATCATATCATATAATTAGATGCACTAATATAACATATAAAACAATCAAACCCCAATAGTTGACTCCCCGACTCGATCCAGAGTCCAAGGGTTTCCATCTATGCCTCTGCATCCTCGAGGTCCAAAATCCTGCACACTCAGTAAAACCGAGTCAATAGCACCTGTCTATGTCAATGAAGCTAAATAATATGTCATTAACCCATATCGCCTCATAATAAAAATCAAATGCTTAATAGTATAATAATCCAAATCACTTGCGAGCAAGTGTCCTCAAAGAATAAGTTCGCTCAGTGTGCATAAGAGAAGGATGTTACATACACCCCCTCTTGGTCGAAACTTCATCCCAAAGTTTCACAGTATAAGTGCCGAAATAATTGGTATCACAATATCATAAGTCTATCTATCAAACAAAAATGGAAACTGCTGGCGCATATCATATGCGTCCTCCTAGGTCGCCGAGTGCGGACTGAAGTGGTCCCATTGGACCTTGACCTGATTTACTATTCGACACCGTAGCCGTCAAACATGATGATCCAGGATGCAGTGCAAATCAGCCATGAGCGCACCCTTATCCGACACCCGCAAGGTGCTCAAGTCAAGACATGTGTAGGATCACTAATCATAATGTCTCAAATAAAGACGTGAAAGACATCGTGCATACGCCTCAAGAATCAGGTAAGGCTAGTCATTAGGCCACGGGCCTCTCTTTTCCACAATCTCGTAGGATCCCACGAACATAGGAGATAGTTTATCCCCTTTTTCCAAACTTGATCGAACTCTTATGCGGTTTCAACCGCAAAAATACTCGATCGCCACATCGTAACTACGGTTGACACTACGCGCATCGTCATAACTCTTCTATCTATCCTGCGCTTCCTTGATCCTTTGTCTTAAGTTTGCATTTAATCTTCCAATTCTTGGATCACTTCCAGTCCCACCTAGACCCTATCCTCAAGCCAATCCCAACTCAAAGGTGTCTGACACGGTCGCCCGTAAAGAAACTCGAAAGGTGCCATCTTAATGGTGCTTTGGTAACTGTTGTGATAAGAAAATTCTATCAGTGGCAAGAATTCTTCCCAACGCTTTTGTTGGTCCATCACATACATGCACACCATGTCCTCTAAGGTCTGGTTTGTTCGTTCGGTCTACCCATCAGTCTCCGGGTGATACATAGTACTGAAGTTAAGTTGGGTTCCCAAGGCCTCTTGGAAACTCGTCCAAAATCATCTAGTAAACACCGATCCCTAATTGGATATAATCCTCTTAGGCACGCCACACAACCTCGCAATCTCACTGATGAAAACTCTAGCTATGTCTGGTGCATGATATGTCATACGCACAGGAATAAAGTGAGCACTCTTCGTCAGAGTGTCTACTACTACGAAAATCGAGTCGTGTCTCCCTGCTGTCAGTGGCAATCCAACAATGAAATTCATCGAAATAACCTCCCATTTCGATTTCGGAATAGCGTGTGGCTATAGTAATCCTGCTAGATGTCTATGTTCAGCCTTTACCTGCTGACATTATAGACATCTGGCCACACAGTTTACTAATTCTGCCTTCATTCCCTTCCAGAAGAATAAGGGTTCAAGGTCCACCCTCAACTTCGTGACTCCCAGGTGAGCCATGTAGACTGCTCTATGAGCCTCGCTTAGGATCAAGCTCCTCAACTCGTCGTTCGGTGGTACGTAAATCTGATTTTTAAACCTCAATAATCCATCGTCGTCAAACGTAAATCCTTCAAATCTCGGTACCATCATTGTGTTTTGTCCGATGAAACCCTCGACCTCTTTGTACCAATCAATGTCAAAAATGTAAATTTAGAATCCTTTCACGCAGATTTATCTGAAGAGGCAACACCGAAAAGATGCATGGTCTCCGAGTCAATGCATCTGCCACTCGATTCACTATTCCTTTTATGTAAGTAATCTCGAATTCGTACTCACTAAGCAATTCCAACCAACATCGTTGTCGCGCGTTCAGGTCGCTTTGCGTAAAGATGTGCTGTAGTCCACAGTGGTCCGTATTTAGTTCAAATTTTCATCCAACAAGGTAGTGTCTCCAAACTTTCAAGTAATAAACAAGGGCTAACAACTCCAAATCATGCGTCGTATAGTTCTCCTCATGCCTTATCAGTTTCCTCGAGATGTAAGCGATCACTCGACCACGTTTCATCAAGACTCTGCCTAAGCCTTCCTTGGATGCGTCAGTGCATACCAAGCAGTCCGTGTCCATGTCAGGGACCTTTAGTATCGGTTCCATTGTCAAAATATCTTTGAGCTTCCCAAATGCTTCCGCGCATTTTTCGGTCCAAACAAACTTCTTGTTCTTCTTCTACAGTTCCATGATCGGATTTGCTATCTTTGAAAATCCCTCGACGAACCGTCGATAGTATCCTGCTAAACCCATGAAGCTACGCACTTCCGGGACATTCGTCGGTGCAGACCATTCCATAATGGTCTCAACCTTTGCTGGATCCACAATGATACCTTCATCGGAGGTGACATGCCCTAAGTAGTGAATCCTCGATTGATAGAACGAGCATTTGTACAAATTCCCATATAATTTGTGCTCTTGTAGACACTGTAGTACCAAGCGCAAGTGCTCGTCATGCTCCTCCGTCGCCCGAAATTAAATCAAAATATCGTCAATGAATACTTGGACGAACTTGTCCTAGTACTCACGGAACACCCCATTCATCAAACTCATAAATACCCTTGGGGCGTTTGTCAATCCAAACAGTAAAACAATAAACTTGTAATGTCCAAACCTCATCTTAACGACAGTCTTAGGGACGTCATCCTCCTTGATCCGTAATTGGTGATATCCTGATCGCAAATCGATTTTTGAGAACACCGTCGCACCCTTCATTTGATCGAACAGATCATCAATACTCGTCAAAGGATATTGATTCTTGATCATTGCCTTGTTTGATTGACGATAGTCAATGCAGATCCTCCACAAACCATCCTTCTTTCGTATGAAAATAACAGGCACACCCCACGGTGACACACTTGGACGTATCAGTCCCAGGTCTAGCTATTATTTCAGTTGCATTCTCAAATCCTATAACTCTGGGTTCAACATCCGATAAGGCATTTTAGCTATCGGGTCAGTCCTCGGTTTTAGGTTTATAGTAAACTCCAATTCCCTCTCCGGCGGCATCCCAAGTAACTCCTCCGAAAAGATGTCTGCAAACTCTCTCACCACCGGAAGGTGTTCTAGACCTTCTGTTACTCCCTTCTCGTTTAACACAAGGATCACATAAATCTTTCACCCCTTGCGCATGCTCTTCAGTAGCT